>JAODAL010046979.1:0-30386 GCA_025379985.1 Phyllomedusa bahiana | reverse complement strand
AGGAGGGGCGCCATGAAGGACTCTGAAGGGCAGGCTTGCCGCAACTTATTTCGCTAAGTATTGCCTAAACAGATTTGTTATACTGGACATACTGTAACCCGGGCAATTCCATTTTTTAATGAAAGTATTAAAATATTGTTTTTTTAAATGACTGGCTCGATCTACTTTATAGGGTGTCAAAAGGGGGGCCTTATTTTTTTCTGTGTCTATGAGTTTTGGGGGACGACTCCCAAAGTTTTGGCTTGGGATCCCTTACGGGAGCTAGTACTTTGCTATAGATAAAAGGGCTCCCCTTTAGTGGGGGGGTTTCCACCAACTTGATAATAAAAGGGATTTATTCCTCTTTCAGAACAAAAAGGGTTAAAGATGGGGTTTTAGAGATCAGGTTTTTAAATAGTTTTTGTAAAGGGGTCAAAAGTTAGATATAATAAAATTTACTTTTTTATGTTTAATAGATGAGAACTGTAGGGTTTAATTTTTTCCAAAGGCAAAATATAAATATAGTGCAAAGTCACTCTTTGTTCTTTTTGGAGTTTCCCAAATTTTTTTGGGAAATTATTGAAAGTTTGGTGAACAGGAATGTTCAAGTGGGGAATCAAGGGAATAGCGGGGTTTTTTGAGTCAAAAAATTAATTTGGATATTTTTTCGCAGGAAGCTAATGTAATTTTCTAATCAACCAATTCCTTAAAATGAGAAAAACATCCATACAGCCTTTCGAGTTTAAATAAAACTTAAAAACAACAAATTGGGCGGGCTGGGAATACCATCTAGAGACTATAACAACAACAAATTGTGTAAAAAGGGGATTACGGATTAGTTGAGACCAAATACACATTAGAGGCCCATTTTTATCAAGGGCGGGGAAAAAACTGCTAACTGAATGCTCTCAAAATTGATGAAATATCTGTAAAATATGAAAAAATTTCCCTTCAATAAATTTAAGTAAAACAACTAAATCAAGAGAAGTGGAGATTAATAATTTTGGGGGCCCCACCCAGATTTCCCTAATTTAGAACAAAAATTACAACGAAACATAGAATATTGAGAGAAGATATTAAGGAAAGGAAACAAACAAATACTGGGGGATCGAAAAGACTTTGACAACAATCAGGTTTATATTTTGGAAAAAATAGTAAAATTTAATACAAACATAACTTATTCAGATTTTCGTTTCAGAGACTTCTGCGTAGAAGAATCCCCAAAGGGTTTATTAATAGCTAACGCGGGGGAAAGAAAACGGGTTGGAGGAAAGGGGGTCAAGAAAAACAGAGGTTGGACAAATAAGAAAAAGCACAAAAAATCTTCTACCCAGGCGTGCCAAGATCAAAATCCCATGGATGTCAATGGGAGAGGGACAGTGGGATCAAATACATCCCCTTCTGCACCCGGGGGGTGGGGCCCATGGTGGGGGAGACAGGCAATGTTTTTAAAATGGCAATAAAAATACGCCACCAGTGGCAGGAAATGGACGGTTTGAAACAGTGCAAACTCAATCTCAACGCAAAAATACATCCACTTTTTTAAACCCTCAAGGTTTCTCTGAGGATCGGGAAAAGGGGGAATCATCAAAATAAAAAGGAGGGGCACTACAAGTGATTAACTTATCCTTCATAGATTAACAAAATCAAAAACAGGTGGTCATACGTCTTACGTTCACTCCCACCCCCCCAAAATTTTTAATAAATTTTATGGGTAAAAGATTTTAATCCCCTTTCAAAAAAGTTGGCTTGCATAAATATCATAAAATGAAAAGTAAATAAAACAACGTTTGGGAAACTAGAGGAGAAAACATTGGGTGATTTTGAACAATTGCAGGTTAAGGTGAAGGAGGGCCCCATAATTCTAGATATACCTTTGACAAATTTGAAGCCAAAATTAGGAATACACCTCCTACACAATATAATTTATTGATACGTTTGTGGAAGAGAACGCAAGACATAAAAAACTACACTCAGACAAACAACCTCTTTTTTAAAATTTTAAAATGGGAGGAAGAAGTAGCTATTGCTAACTACAATCTAACGGGGAGATAGTAACAAACCCTGACAAGGGGGTAATTTTGTATCTTAAAAAAAAGTGACTATAAGCAGGGTTAGAGAATATTTGGTGATTCAGAAACATATAGAGACTTCCAAAAGACCCAACCAATGATATCTGAAGGAATTAAAAAGGATTTTGGATTTGGGAATTAAAAAAAAAATTAATTATTAGGAGGAGAAGAAATTTATTTTTAAAATTGAATCCTACTTTTGCCCCTTTATGCAATCAAAAGTGCATAAAGGGTTTGCCAAAACCCAGGAACCCGATACTCAGGTAAAACAATTTAACAAAAGGACCCAGACGATTGCGTAACTATGCCCTTTTCACGGCCCTTTCCTTCGTATTTTAAAAGATACGAAGGACACTGTGATGAAATTAACGATCTTTGGTGAGTGAGATACACTTCTTCAAGTTTAACGTAGAACCCCTATACAGTAACATCAACATGACCTGGGCCGAAACAATCAAATTTTTTGAACAAAAGAGTACGCAATTTGCGGGAAGAAATGATTTTTTTTTACATTATTGGATTTTTTTTTGACCAAAAACTATTTTTTGTTTGATGGCACCTTTTTTTCACCAGATAAAAAGGGGCAGCCTGGGGAAATGTCTGGCACCAAGTTTTGCTAATCTATTTTTAGGTTGGTGGGGGGATGCTATTTTTTTTTTCTGAACACCTTGAAATATTCCAGATCGGATTTTATTTTGGTGGCCTTTATTGTATATTTTGTTTTTTGGGGTGGCAGTGCAAAAATGATTCTGGATTTTTTGTATCTAACTCAATGATAATGAAAAATTGGGGGTGAAATTCACTTTGAAATTCATCGGGGGGAAAAATTAATTTTTTTGGATTTGAAAATTTGTTGGATGAAAATAAGCAGATTTTAGACAAAGATATTTCGGAAAAAAACGGCTACCAAAATTTTTTTACATTTCCTTTGTTTGGACCATTTCCCCAAAAAAAGGGGATTCCCATAGGCAATTTCTTAGGGTCGTAAAATTGTTCTACATTAACGATTTCAATGAAGAAATTATAAAAATAAATGCACTTTTCGGCAAGGGGTTATCCTAAAAAATGTTTGAGGAAGGCGTTTTTTAGGGGTTTTTTAACATCAGAGGGGCATTTATTAATCAGTAAAAAGAAAAGAAAAAACTGATTTAATTCGTTGTATAGGTACCTTTGATGAAGAGCTAATGAAATGAGAGCTATACTTTTGAAACATTGGCACATTCTGAAGGCAATTTCCCGTATTCTTGAGGTGATTTCTAAAAACCCCAGGGCACTTATGAAGGGAAAAAAATCTTAGGAGAAACTGTACTACATTTTGAGGGAGATGGAAAAAAAAAAAGGTTGCATCTCGGTGGTAGGCCATTTTCCCTGGGCAACGTTTATTCTGCCATCATATGGAAAACTAAATATTTTTTTAATCCCCTTTATAAGAGAAATTTGAGATAAGACCAAACATAAAAATTTAAAAACCCGAGGGGTTTATGGGGGGTTGTGACCTGCCCCAAGATCTTGGGGAAAAACCAAACAGGATTTCGTCGTCGGATCTCGAAAAATTGAGTACTATTAAAACTAAGGGGACATTTCCCAGCAAGACAATTTTGGAATACATAATGGCGAAAAAGAGGTTCTGAAATTTTGGGGGCATAGTTGGGGAAAAGCTTGGGAAAGAAAGGGATTTGGATGGTTTTGTTGCAGGAAAAGGGAAGATGGATAACAGACCAAAACATTGAAAACCCAAAGGCCCCAAAAGAAGGCTTTTCATTTTCGGCATTTATTTATCTTCGTTCCCTAAAAAGATTTTTGAAGAAACAATATTGTATTAAGTACGGTCAAGTGGATAAACCCCAGTTTAATATAGACTATGGAAACATCAGAGTTCAATAGTTTTTTTTTTTTTTTTTTCCCCCCCCCTCCCCCCCCTCTCCCCCTCTCCCCCCTCCCCCTCGTTTTTTTTCCCCATTTTCCCGGGGGGCCTGTAATATGACAGATATTCATCAGTGGGCCAAAGGTTTCTATTTAACAATTGGGGGTGCATGTAATTGCTTTTGCAGGGACTATTCTGTATTACTCATATGCAGAGATTTTTTGGGTTTCCCCCTTTCGGCGCTGATTTAGTGCGAAGGGATGCAACTAGATGCAAAAGGCATTTTAAGATATGGAGTTCTTGCATGCTCCCATGTTTTTTCACCTCCCATTGTAAGTGTGAAATTTAAAGGCTAGCTGTGAGTTGTAGGAGAGAATCTTTAATGGGGGAAACTTGTGAGGTAAACTTGGGGGTACCATAGGCCCACAGCATTATTTAAAAAGAAAGAATATTACATGTAAAGAGAAATGGTTTATGAATAAGTCTTGAGACAAAACTAATTTGTTTAAAGGGCCCCCCAGCCTATTTGGAATGAATTGCATATTACATATATAGGGGAAATCTTTTTTGGGAAAATAAATACATTTGGGCTATTGTACAGTGGAGTTTAGATTCCCCCAAGAATTCATATTAAATTGAAGAGAAAGGGCTTATTTGAATTTTATAAAGATGGGAGTGTCTGGTAATGTGACACCTTAGTTGCTTTTTATTCCAAGACTCGGTGGGTCAAAACAAATTGAGGTTTTTTACAACCAACAAGGGGGTGTGGGTTCTCAGCCTCTTTCCCATAATCCTTGTGGGAAAGCAATGCTAAGTAGGGGCAAAAGGCAAAAAAAAAACTCTACAAGCCGTTTGTTCGGGCTCTCCCTAAGGAGAGATCTCCCTTCCTGAGCTACCCGATGCCTCCCACACAGCCACCAGTATCTTCTCTACTCTGCACTGAAGAGGGACAAAAATCCCGAAACAGCGTTGTCTGTAGATGAGAGATACTGGATTGGCTAAAAAATCCTTTTTGCTTTCTCAAGACTCGGTGGGTCAAAAGCAAATTGAGGATTTGTTACAACCAACAGAGGGCGCTGTGGGCTTCTCAGCCCCTTTCCCATAATGCCTTGTGATAGTTCATTTTAGGTGAGGCACGCAGTTGCAATAATATGAGAGAAGTGAGACGGAAGCCCATCACAGTCAGGGCTGAGGTGTCTGTTGGTGCAGTGCATTGGCATGGGCAGTACGGTAAGAAGGGGCGCAAGCCCGGTATGGAGATGGCGAATTTGACTGAAGGTTTTTGGCTCATGAGAGCAGTTTCAGCAGGATATGTTACGAGTGTGCGCGCGGAAGGGGGAGTTGGTTTTATGTGGATTCTCTGATGGCTAATTGGTGAGCACCTGAATGGGGTGTTTACCTAACATGATATAAAAGGAAGTTAGCTCAGACCACATGTGATCGTACCTCTAAGCCTTGATAAAGCCAGGTTAGCTGGCGAAACATGTCGGCGAGGTCAGATATGACGTTTTAAATTGTGATCTCTCCCCTCTGTCTACAAGTGTCACCTGCTGCAGACGGTGTCACAAGTGGGCCTTATTTGTTCTGTGTCTATGAGATTAGGGACTAGAAAACGTAATAAGGCTGTGCACAACTAAAATATACTTTGAAAAACGCAAGCATAGGGGCACACTGAAAGGCAATAGCATACATCTAATACAAATAACAGTGGCACACTAAAAACTAAATGAGACATAAAGGTATATAGGAATATTGGAAATGCATTACTGCTAAGGAAAATATGAAAACCTGGGACTCTTAGTTTACAGTTTTTGATCAGAGATTGTATTAAGCTCACCTCCCAAAACGTCAATGGGATCCCAGAGCAGGTGAGTCCCTACACTGAACATGCTACCTGAGTCCCAGGTTTTCATATTTTCCTTAGCAGTAATGCATTTCCAATATTCCTATATACCTTTATGTCTCATTTAGTTTTTAGTGTGCCACTGTTATTTGTATTAGATGTATGCTATTGCCTTTCAGTGTGCACCTATGCTTGCGTTTTTCAAAGTATATTTAGTTGTGCACAGCCTTATTACGTTTTCTAGTCTATTTGAGAAATGGCAATCTCATGGCTTGCTGCACTCAGCTGCCTCTTTTTTAACCAGTGCAGGATAACCCAATTGCAAGTTCCTATTCACTCCCTGTGAAGTTGCAGTCTGAATTGACTCCTAGTGATGGTAGCATGTTCAGTGTAGGACTCACCTGCTCTGGGATCCCCTTGACGTTTTGGGGAGGTGAGCTTTAATACAATCTTTGATCAAAAAACTGTAAACTAAGAGTCCCAGGTTTTCATATTTTCCTTAGCAGTAATTCATGTCCAATATTCCTATATACATTTATGTCCTCATTTAGTTTTTTAGTGTGCCACTGTTATATTGTATTAGATGTATGCTATTGCCTTTCAGTGTGCACCTATGCTTGCGTTTTTTCAAAGTATATTTTAGATGTGCACAGCCTTATTACGTTTTGTAGTCTATCTGAGAAATGGCAATCTCATTGGCTTGCTGCACTCAGCTGCCTCTTTTTAACCAGTGCAGGATAACCCAATTGCAAGTTCCTTTCACTCCCTGTGAAGTTGCAGTCTGAATTGACTCCTAGTGAGGTAGCATGTTCAGTGTAGGGACTCACCTGCTCTGGATCCCCTTGAGTTTTGGGAGGTGAGCTTAATACAATCTTTGATCAAAAACTGTAAACTAAGAGTCCCAGGTTTTCATATTTTCCTTAGCAGTAATGCTTTTCCAATATTCCTATATACCTTTATGTCTCATTTAGTTTTTAGTGTGCCACTGTTATTTGTATTAGATGTATGAGATTAGGGACGACTGCCCAAGTAGTTGGCTTGCGATCCCTTACTGGAGCTAGTACTTTGCTATAGATATAAGGCTCCCCTGTTAATAGGTGGGGTTCCACCAGACTTGATAATAGAAAGGGAGTTATTTCCTCTTTCAGAAGCAAAAAGGGTTAAATGATGAGGTTAGAGATCAGGTTTTTAAATAGTGCGTATAGAGGTCAAGAGTTAGATATAATAAAAGTTACGTTTTTTAGTGTTTAATAGATAGAGAACTGATAGAGTTTAAGTTTGCCTATGGCAAAATAGTAAATATAGTGATCAAAAGTCTCTCTTGATTCCCAATTTTTTGGAGTTCTTCTGGCTTTCTTTCAAATTCATTCGACCTGACGAATGGTACCCGGCAAGGTTGCCCCCTTTCTCCGTTGATTTTTATTCTTTGTATTGAGCTCCTAGCTGAGAAAATTAGGAAAAACACCTTAATTTCGGGTATTGTATCCCAAAATACAAACCATAAAATAAGTCTATACGCAGACGACGTCATGTTAATCGCTTCTAATCCTGCCTCCTCAATCACGGCTATTCTGGATACCCTACAGGAATACTCACATGTCTCCTTCTACAAGTTAAATAAATCTAAGTCCTTTGTCTTCCCGATTAATAACATCCCTACACAGACCCCTCTTCTAGAGAACTTTGGTTTCACACTGGCGCAGTCCTCATTAGACTACCTGGGGATTAAAGTAACTACCTCTCCACAAATGACCTTGACCAAGAATTTTGACCTATTATATGATGACTTTGAAAAAGAAATAAAGAGGATGACCAAACTTCATCTCTCTTGGATAGCAAGAATAAACGTCATAAAGATGATGCTTCTTCCCAAGTTCATCTATATATCCCGAGCAATTCCCTATATTATCCCCCCACACACACTGACTAGACTTCAACGTCTCCTATCTAACTTTATATGGAACGGTAAAAGAGCAAGGGTAAAAAGAAACCTCTTATTTTACAGTCATAAAAATGGGGGCCTGGCAGTACCAAATCTACAAGCATATAATGTGGCTTTTCTGCTCGAACAGGCCCTCCCTCTAAGGTCAAATAATATGCTCTTCTCATGGGCAGAGTTGGAAGCATCTTCCTCCACCTCCTGTTTAGTTAGCTCGTATTTAAAGGCCATGCTTCTGGGAGCCCCAGCCCCCACCTCCTACCTGCAATCTATATCAGATCTCCTTGTGCTCTGGAAGAAGTATGTTGTATCTAACTCCTGGGTTCTCCCCCTGAGAGAGCAGATGCCTTTGGATATACTCAGATGCTGGGATGAAAACTTCTCGACCTCTTCCTGGTCAAACCTAAACCTCCACTCATTAGACCAATTGTTCCATGAAAACGGAGACCTAAAGTCCTATGTGGACCTCACGTCCTAGCACATTGTGAAACGTCCAGGTATTTACTTTTTCCAGTATCTCCAAATCCGTCATCTCATACAATCAATTAACTGGCCGCCTTCACCCTCTACTCCTTCAGACTTTCATAATTTTCTTATTGGGAAAAAAGGGTTTGAGAAAGGCTTATCACTGATTTACCATATGATTACTGACAGACAGAGCGATGATAAAATTCCTTCCATGCTCAAATGGAACCTAATTAAAATCTAATTAAATCGGACTTTTTGATTAGGTTCTTTTTCACTTTGGCGCAGCTCAGTTTTGTTGAAAGACCCACTTTGTACTTACAATAGGATACAGAACTTTTCTAGTCACCGCAGGTGTATTTCATAGGTGCAAAAACCACGTTTTATTATCCATACACAATTTAATTAGGTTTTGTTCACTTTGGCGCAGCCCAGTTTAGTTGAAAGACCCACTTTGTACTTACAATAGGATACGGAACTTTTCTAGTTACTGCAGGTGTATTTCATAAGTGCAAAAACCCCGTTTTATTATCCGTACACAATTTAATTAGGTGTTGTTCACTTTGGCGCAGCCCAGTTTTGTTGAAAGACCCACTTTGTACTTATATTAGGATACAGATCTTTTCTAGTAACTGCAGGTGTATTTGATAGGTGCAAAACTCACCTTTTATTATCTGTACATGATTTAATTAGTTTTTTTTTTACTTTGGCACAGCTCAGTTTTGTTCAAAGACCCACTTTGTTCTTACAATAGGATACAGTACTTTTCTAGTCACCGCAAGTGTATTTATAGGTGCAAAAACCACGTTTTATTATCCGTACACAATTTAATTAGGTTTTGTTCACTTTGGCGCAGGCCACCCAAATAGAGAGTAAAATGCAGGAAATGGAGACCTTACTGATTGATCAACTGGAGACATCTTTTGTGTTTGCTTCACGTTCTTCAAATGTCACGCTGGAACAACATCAGAAAACGTGACGGGCAGTGAGTGAAAAGTAGCCGTAGGGGCAGCAAGCGCAGCACAATTGGGAGAAGCCTAAGGGGGGACCTTGGCATTTTTATTTCCCACCTCCCCAACGCATGGATTGGGGCACACATACAAACCAGAGACTGTTAAGATCTTGGGTGCACAACTTCTGCGCTCAACCCCGATTTTTTTTGGATGTGTTTCCGGGCCCCCAATTGATTCTGGGTATTATTATATTATTTTATTAATTTTTAAATTTAAAAAAGCGCCATTGATTCATGGGCTGTACATTTGGGGGGGGGGGGGGTCACATACATGATATGTCAAGTGAGTACAATAATGACAATGAATGAGTAAAATGGTAAAAGGGGGAGGAGGCCTGCCGCGAAGGCTTACAATCACAAGGAGGGGGGAAGAAAAGGGAGGAGAGGGCAGAATGTTGTGGGGGTAGTACATGCAGCAGGGTTATTGTAGGTTATAGGCAATCTGAAAAAGGGTTTTAGGTTGCTTTTGAAGCTGGTGAGAGTGGCAGAGAGTCTGATTGTTGGGGCAGTGCTTCAGAGTGTGGGGAAGCGCGAGGAATTTTTGGAGACGGTTATGTGAGGAGCTGATAAGAGGAGAACAGAGAAGAAGGTCCTGTGAGGAGGGAGATTGCTGAGGGGAGATTTTGGGAGATTTGGCAAGATGTATGGAGGGGAGGGTTATGGAGAGCCTTTTTTAGGCATGGTTAGCAACTTAAAAATGAATTCGCTGAGCTTTTGGTGCTGTGAAGGGATTGAAGGGGGGAGAGGCAGAGGAGTAGCGAGGAGAGAGGGGGGGATAAGATGGGCAGCAGATTAAGGATGGTTTGGGAGGGGAGCGAGAGGTAGATGGGAGGCCACGAGAAGGATTTGCAGTAGTCAAGGCGGGAGATGACAAGGGCGGGGACGAGCATTTTTTTGGTGTCGAAGTTGAGGAATGAACGGATGCGGAGAATTTTTCAGGGGGAAAGCGGCGGGCAAAGGGGGGTTTGGATGTGTGGTTTGAAGGAAGAGCGGAGTCGAGGTTTTCCCCAAGGAGCGACTTGCGGAACGGGGTGAGAGTGTGCCCATTGACAGTGATAGAAAGATCAGGTGGAGGGATGGGGGGGGGACGGGGAAAGATGATGAATCTGCTTTTCGCCACATTTAGTTTTAGCAGAGGGGGAAAAAGGAAGAAGGGGGAAAAATGGACGATGACAGTCGGGATCCGGAAAAAAAAGGAGGTGACATCTGGGCCGGGAGAAAAAAGCTGGTGCCCCATCGGGCATACGGGGGTAATAAAACCATGTAAAGCATGGTTGACTAGGACAAGGGTGTAGATAGAAAAGAGAAAGGGACCAGGCTGACCCCTGGGGGACACCAACAAAGGGGGAGGCGGGGGGAGGAGGTTTGGAGCGAGAAGAGAATGCTGAATGTCCGATCAAAAAGGTACGAGGAGATCCAGGAAGAGCCAAGTCTGTGAGCCGAGGGAGGGAGGATTTTAGCGGGAGGGAATGGTCGACAGTGTCAAAGGCAGAGGCAAGTCTAGAAGGAGAAGGACAGAGTAGGGCGTGAGGCTTTGGGCAGTTGCTAGGTCTTTGGTGACTTTGGTTAGGGCGGTTTTTCGGTAGAGTTTGGGTTGGGGGGAAACCAGTTGTAGTGGGCAAAGAAGAGGTTTGGGAGGAAAAGGTGGGAGGACAGCTGAAGATAGACGTGCTGCTGGGGAAATTTTGGGGGAAAAGGGAGCGTGAGAGGGGGCGTGTTGGACAGAGAGGAGGGATCAAGGGGGGTTTTTTTTTAAAGGAGGGAGTGACAGTAGCATGTTTAAAGGGGAAGGAAGATGCCGATGGTGAGCGTAATTTTAAAAAAGAGGGTGAGGGCTGGGATAAAAGTAGCACAAAGGTTGGGATTGGTGTGAGGGCAGGGGGTAAAGGGATTACAGGTGGTGAGGTTGGTTTTGGGACGCAAAAGGGGGAAAGTCATCATGTTAAGAGTGGGAAAACAAGTTAAGGGGGAAGGCATTGTGCAGATATAGAGGAAGGCGCTGGGGACGGGGGGCTGAAGCTTTTTGTAAGGAAATTTTGTGTAGGAAGGGGGATGGAAAAGTCGTCTGCTAAAAGGGAAAAGAGGGGGAGGAGGTCGGGCGGGCGGAGGGGGTTTAAAAAGGTGTTGAAATTTGCCTGGGGTTATGGGGACAAGAAGGATAAGATTGGAGAAGTAATCCTGTTTGGCTAGGGGGAGTGCAGATTTAATGTATGTAGTGATTTTTTATGAGGCAAAGTGTCGGTGGAGCGAGGGGTTTTTTTCCAGCGGCGTTCTGCAATTCGGGGAAACTCGCCTCAGCTGTTTAGTGGAGTGTGTGTGCCAGGGTTGTCTGTTGATTTTGCGGGTTCGTTGTGTGGAGGGGAGCGACTGAGTCCCAAGGATGGGGGGTGATTGTGTGGTTGTAGAAAGTGGTGGCTGCGTCTGGGTCACTAATGAGGTATGGTAGAAAGAGGTTTAATGGATAATGGCCCCCAGCTTTTGCTCGCCACGCCATAGAGGTGTTGTCTGCCCCGCAGCCAGCGTCATATCTGAGCGGGCCTTCAGCACGCTGGGGAGTCATTAAGACAAACCATCCGGCTTTCCACAGTAATGTGGATCATTTGACTTTCATTAAGATAAATCGGGCTGGATCTTGATAAAGTTGTGGGCCCCCCAATTTCCAAGGTCCCGATTTTTTTCAGGTCTATTCCCATTCCTCTTCAAAAAAGAAATGGTCCCTTTTAAAACTTTCTTTTTAAATGGTCATTTCTTTCTTCAATTTTTATCCAGTTCCCCAAAAATCATTTTGCGGTTTTGCTGTGAGGAAATTAAAAGAACAAAGGTTTCATGACAAAACCGTATTTCATTTTCCACTTCATTTTAAAATTTTTCGCATTTTCAATGGTTTTGGGGTCTGTTTCTGTGAGATACAGCTATATCTGGTCCCTTTTAAAAAGAACGTGGGTTTTTTAAGTGGCATTTCTCCCCCACAATTTTTAAAATGGTGAGAAATCATTTTTTTAATTTTTTGGGGCATGCTGCTTTGAATGCAGCAAAAATAAGGGTCCTATTTTAAAAAAATGTTTTTTCAAAGCATTTTTTCTTCACAATTGTCAAAAGTCTCAAGGGCCATTTTTGAATTTTTGGGGCATTTTGCTGGGGAAAAATGCAGCTATACTACGGTCCTTTCTAAAAAAAGTGGGTTTCTAACAGGGCATTTTTCTTCCAATTGTTCAAAAGTGGCTCAAGGGGGCATTGTTTTTAATTTTTGGGGGCAAATTTTTCTGTGAAATCAGCTATATACAGGTCCTATTCTAAAAAATGTGGTTTTTTAACAGACATTTGTTCTTCAATTGTCAAAAATTGCTCACGGGTCATGTTTTTTAATTTTTGGGGGATGTTCTGTGAAATGAGTAATACAGGTCCCATTGTAAAAAATGTGGTTTCTAAAAAAACATTTGTTCTTTACAAATGTCAAGAGTGGGTCAAAAGGATGGGGCGTCAGAAAGGGAATGGTGGACACTGTTAATGGGCCCAAAATTGCAAAAGATTTTTTTTGCAAAATCTTTAAATGACAATCCCTGTAGTAGACAACCCATTTAATATAATTAAAAAAAAAAAAAAAAAAAGACGTGGTGGGATTCCATCCTATTTTAAAAAGTGTTTTTTAGAATTAAACTGCTAAAAAACTTTCATGTGTGGGTAGTGGGGCCGCCTCACTGTGTTTTTTTTAGTAAAATCCCATGCTGACGTTGTGAAAATTTTTTTTGTATTCTACTTTTGGCACAAAATGCCCCTATGTCCAGTTTCCGTTTTGCAAATAAGGGGCATGGTTAAAAACTGGCAATGGGAGCAGCCATTTTGAAACTGTGAGACTCAGAGGGGAACAGACAGAGACGTAACTGAGCTTAAAGGAGCCAGAATTCAGAGTTGTTCCAGTGCAGAGGAGAGCCTGATTGGTATCAGACGCCATGCAGAGAGGGAGAGGAGAACTCCTGGACAAGAAGGACAAGTGCCAAGTTGAAAGGTGTCTGCAGCCGGCCATCCACTTCATCCCCAAGTATCTGCACCGGAGGACAGGAATTGCCGGGCCTTTTTTTTGGTACCTCGCGGGTGCGTGCACGCCAAAGAGCTCAGGACTGTGGAAGGGGCCCGATTATTTTATTTTGTTTAGGGTCAGTTACGGCCAAGGGGGTTTTTCCCCAAAAACTCCTCTGTTCAGGACTTTGGGGAGTTTGATACCCCCCGTTATCTACTTGAACCGGTTTTGCCGCATGTCTATTTGGAGGGAAGTGGGGGAAACCATTTAAGCTGTGTAAGTGCTGTGGTGCACCACGAGCCCCTGCCCAAATGCCCCCCCACCAATTGTTACCGTTGGTGCTTTGGTATTAAAAAGGGAAGTGGGTTTTCGGCCTTTCCGAACCCCTGTTAGGTAAAGTTACCATGCATCCGAGAAAACACTTCTGGCGGGCTCTGTGCGACAGGGGGGCCAGGATTTCTATTTGTAAATTTTTGTTTTTGGGGGATCTGTTACCATCTTTTTTCAGAAGATTCAGTAAAACAAATGTTCTTGAGCTGGTGTTGGAGTGTGTTTTTGCTGTGACTTTGCTGTATTCTGGAAACCTGCTCTCGGACTCGGGTTACAATGTACAAAAAAGCTGATACAAAATTTCCCCTGAATTGTACAAGGGAGGTACAGGGAAAACTTAACAGTGTAGGTTACCCAGGACAGGGGTAGTCTATGTCCCCAGTTTAACTAAAATGGTGGTTTAAAGATCATTTTTTTCCGGGACTTTTTTAAACTGGGGGGCATGAGGGGTTTTGGGGCTCATGCTGTGGCTCAGGACAGGGATAGTCAATGTCCGTACACTAAAAATGGTGGTTGAAAAACTCCTTTTTCCCGGGACTTTTAAATCTGGGGGGGAGACAGGTTTAAAGGTATACTGTGGTACAGAACAGGTATAGTCTAGTCCAGTTCAACTAAAATGGTGGTTGAAAGACTCCTTTTTCCGGCACTTTTTTAATCTGTGGGTCAGTTTGGTTTAAGGGTCATGCTGCGTTGCAGGACAGGGATAGTCAATGTCCAGTTCAAGTAAAATTATGGTTCAAATAACACTGCCTTCTGGCACTTTTTAATTTGTGGGTCATGCAGGTTTAAGGGTCATGCTGTGGTACAAGACATGGATAGTAAATGGTCTGTGACTTTTTTTCTGTGGCTTTTATAACCTAAGTGTGTTGCCTAAGATGTAGCACGTATCCATTTGACTGTTGTGGATGTTAGTTCCAGCTTCTCCAGCCCTGTTGTAAGAATGAAGGTGTTGTTCCTCTCCCATAGACTTTAATGGTCAACGGTGATAATCTATTATCGACTATCGGAAATCGTCTTGATAATAGACTATATTGACTATCGAGCCGATGACGATAGTCGACGTAATCGCTCATCACTACTTGAGACACATTGTGCTTTAAGTTAGTAAGAAATTTTGATCCATACAATCCTTATTTGTTTTTGAAAAATATCAAAATTTCATGAAAATTTTGAAAAATTTGTCATTTTGAAAGCTCCAAAATTTCTGCGTGCAAGACGGATAATTATTCACCACAAAATAGTTTATAACTAGCATCTACCATATGTCCACTATAGGTTGGCATCATTTTTTAAATGTTTTTTTTTTTACGACATTAGAGGGCTTAGAAACTTAGTAGTAATTTCTCACATTTTCAAGAAAATTTGCAATATACATTTTTTAGGAAACTGTCCAGTTCTGACGTGGCTTTGAAGGGCCTGCATGTTAGATACCCCCATAAATGACTCCATCTAAGAAACTAGACCCATTAAAGTATTTACAACAGTGTTTAGGAAGTTTGTTAATCCTTTAGGTATTTCACAGAAATTAAAGCAAAGTGGAGGTGAAATTTCAAAATTTCACTATTTTTGCAGATTTTCAATATTTATCCATTATTCACTGGAATATGGTAAATATGACTAGGTAAATGCAACGTAATATCAATTCCCCCAGTTCTGCCATTTTTAGAGATATCCCATATGTGGCCTAGTGCACTATTTGGCTCAACCACAAGCCTCAGAATAGGAGGTGCACCTACTGACTCTGGGGTATCATTTTCAATACGATTTTATTTAGGTGCCATTTCAGGTTTGAGGACACCCTAGACACCCCTAAAAGACCCCATATTGGAAACTACACCCCTTAAGGAATATATTCAGGGCTGCAGTGAGTATATAGACCCCACAGGTGATTCACACATTTTTTTTAGCATTAGGCTGTGAAAATGTCAAAAATATTTTTTTCAACAATCTGCAATTTTAGCTTAAAATGTCTCATATTTACAAGGAATCCTGGAAAAGAACCCCAAAATTTTGTTAAGCCATTTCTTCTAAGTTCGCAATACACTACATGTGGGTGTAATCTGCTTTTTGGGAGCATGTCAGAGCGTTCAAGGGAGGCAGCGCTATTTCGATTTTGGAACACAGATTTTGGTGGGGCCATGTCACATTTGCAAAGCCCCCAAAGTAGCAGAACAAGTGAAACCTTCCTGAAGTCGCCCCATTTTGTATTCAACAGCCATCAGGGATCTCACCTAAGGGTGTATTGTGCATTTTGGATGCACAGGTGTTCCATAGTTTTTTTTAGCATTGGGCTATGAAAATGGGGGGGGGGGGGGAGCAGTTCCGCCATTGTTTTTGGATTTCAATTTTACAATGTTCGCTGAGCAGTGTAAATGACAGGTAAACTTTACTATGGGGGTCAGTACAATTATATAGATTTTATATAGTTTTTTCTGTTTTATTACTTTTTCACAATAGAAATGTCTATAAAAAATTGCATTTTTAAGTTGTCCTATTCTGACAGCCATAACTTTTCTATTTTTCTGTGTAAGGAGCTGATTATAGGCTTATTTTTTGCAGGATGAGTTGATGTTTTTATTGGTAAAAGCATGGGGTATATATGACGCTATATTCACTTTTTATTAAGGTTTTTGTGAGACGTTTTGAAAATACAGCAATCTTGGTAGTGTTTTTTTTTTATAGCGGTCACTGTACAGTATATATGACATGCTAGCTTTACTCAGCAGGTCAATACAATTACAGCGATACCCAATTTGTATATTTTTTATGTTTTACTGCTTTTATACAATAAAAAACACTTTTATTCAACCAGGAAATACGTTTTTGCATCGCCGCCAGTTTGAGGGAGCCATAACTTTTAATTTTTCTGTGTTTTTGCGGGATGTAGTTGACACACTCGCCCTTTTTTTATTAGTTATCATTTTTGGCGGGACAGGCCTTTTGATCGCTTTTAAAATCCATTTTTGGAGGCTGGGTGAAGAAATACGTGCACTCCTAGTAGTGTTTTTTATTTTTATTTTTAACAGTGCTCACGTTTGCAGGTATACACGTGATAAGTTAGCCTTACTCTTTGGGTCGATACGATTACAGCGATATCCTGTTTATATAGTTTTCTTTATGTTGAAGCACTTTAAAAAAAAAAGAAAAGTATTTTTATGTGTAAAACAATTTATTTGACTGCATGCGCTATCTTCTGTTGAGCCTACATTTTTTTTTATTTTTTCGTTACTACAGAGCTATGTTAAGACGCTTTTTTTGCACCGGGGTTGAAACTGATGTTTTTAATGTACTCAATTGTTGGCATTTACTCTAGGAGTTTTTGATCATACTTTTTATATCCATTTTATGTGCTGTTTGGTGTGATGAACAAAATCTTAATAATGTGATTTTTTTTGTTTGTTTTGTTTTTTTATTGTGCGCTGCTGTCGCCGACAGAGACGCAGGAGGAGTGATCTCCTCCTGCATCTTCCTTAGTCTCACGTGCGACTCGATGGTACTCGATAATTAAGTGTTGTTAACGCCACCCCCCCCTGGAATGATCTCGGGTTTGGGGCTGACGCTGCGGTATGTCAGCTGTGAAGTATACAGCTGACACACCGGCGATTCGCGACTAAATCTTGCTTTACGATAGTGTAGCGCGATCCTCAGGAGTATGCATCGTAAGGTGCATGTGTGAAACCCCCAACGTCCTGAGCGTAATTGGCATTCGTCAAGGTCGTTTAAGGGGTGATATGTTATAGGGATTAATATGGAGGCTGTAACGGAGGAGGGATACGAGGGGCCAACGCAAGCCGATGATAGCTTAAGCCACGCTCAGGGAAGAATTAAGTAGCCCCACGGTTTTCACACGACCCGCGCAAAGCGGATGGACTTGTGCAGCGGTGAGGTAAGGTCGTACCCGATGTGACTTGTTGCGATGGCGGTGGCCGGGGTACAGCGTGGTCCATAAAAAACGTAATCCGGAGGCGTATGTCAGGGACAGCAGAAGGTCAGGGCAGGCGGCAGAGGGTTCGTATAGTCAGAAGACGGGCTAGACGGTCTAGTGCAGGCGGCAAACAGCAAGTCAGGAGAACGTGAGGAAAGCGGACTAGTACACAGGTGATCAAAGACCAAAAACTTCAAAGAACTCTCTAAACGCACGACAATAGCTCTCTCACCAACAGAATGCACGCAGAAGTTGTTGGGTTGCGCAAGATACTTAAAAAGTCCAAGCGCCTGACTATATGGACAATTATCGGGACGCTAGCCCTTTAAAATTTAGAGAATTTAGAGAATTTACGGATTTAGTAGATATCTGGGAGCGGCGTTCAAGGAGCCGAGGCGGACCCAGGTTAAGGGACGCGGCGCCGGGACCGGGACAGCAGGTGGGAAGGTGCGGGCAGCCACCGACCCCCGTGACAGTACCCCCCCCCTTAGCGTCTCCCCCTCATCTTTTTGAAACGCAGGAGAGGAGGTCAGGCGACAGGTTGGCTCCGGGCTCCCACGAACCGCTCCTCCAGGCCTTAACCCTTCCAAGTGTCAATGAGAAGAAACGCTTCTTCCCCTGACTGTCTTCTGTGCAAAGCACCTCCTTGACCTCAAAAAGAAGTGGCGCAGAGTTTGGTCCACAGGGTGGACAGAGCGAGGACAGCCCCGGGGGAGACGCGATTCAGTAACACCTCAGTTAAGGAGAGAGACAGAGAAGGCGTTCGGAGATTGCGCAGTTGGTAGGAAGGCAAGCAGGAGCTTGTAGGGACACCGGATTAAGTCGTTGCAGTACTCAACGGGCCACGTATTTAGGGCCTAACTTATTTGAAGGCACCTTAAAGCGAATATATTAGGTGGCAACCAACACCCTATTCGACCGGTCTTCGCCTGTCAAATAGGGCGGGCTACGGTTACCTGTCAGCCTGTGCTTTGGTGCCGGCGAGCCAGAAAGACACGTTTAGCAGGGCCCGTCGGTCGTGAGTTACCAGAGAGCGGATGTCCCTTACTTGGGCTCATCACAGCGGGACCATGAACGGGTGGCCAGGGGGAGTAGAGGCGGGGGGGGGGCGGATGTAACCCAAAACACGACAAAAAAGAGGAGGCCCCTAGCAGATCCGAATCTAGTGTTATAAGAAGCTTCTGCCCAGGAAGAGATCAGACCAGTTTTCTTGAAGGGCGGACACAAAACTGGACTCAGGTAGGGTGGCCCACAAACCTGTGTTAACCTCTACACTGCACATTAGTCTGGGGGTGGTATGGGAAGAGAAGACGTCTTAATGGACCTGCAATTGACCACACACATCTCCCGTCCCTCGCCAGAAAATTTAGACAATATAATTGGACTCCACCTATCTGATGACCAATATGAAAACTGTGACTGAAAAATAGTATGTGGCCAGTTTGGGGGGCAGAGGGTAACCAGGCAAGTGGGATAAAGGAGGGCCTTTTGGAAAAAACGGTCAGGTCACAACCAGATGACGGTGTTTTCCAGATGAGGCGTGGGGAGATCAGTAATGAAAGTCCCTGGTACATGGGGTCAGGTGTTTTCGGGCACCGGGGGAGCGGATGAAGATGGACCCGCTGGGGGGGCTTGAGGTGAGGAAACTTATATTACGTGGCACAGGCTCGGTTGCAGGCTTAGAACGCGAAGTCCCTCATGTCCTGAGCATAAGAGTAGGCCTACCGTAATATTCGGGAGAGACCTATTGAAAGCGACCTATGGGACTCTGGGCCAGCCTTTGAGAAGAGTTTGTCCGCCCACTTCATGTTTCTCGGGCGCCAAGGCAGGTCGCACATCATGTCTTCCCGGGGGGTAGGGTGCTGGAGGTCCAGCGGGGGCAGCCATGTGAGTCGCTGTGGGGGAACAATTGTGCGTGGGGAGGAGCTCAAGACTCCACCCGTATCGAGGAGACGAGAAAGAGATAGACTCATGAGGTTTTTCTTCGGCCACCGGCGAAAAATGTAAGCGAGAAGTCAAAACTGCGGCAAAGAATAAAGACCACTGGCTTGTCCGGGGGTTCTGGCCTTTGAGCCGACATGAAGGTACAGAAGTTCTTGTGGTCTGTGGAAAAATGTATAAGAGGGTGGTGAGCCCACCTCCAGGCATGATGAGCCATTCTTAAGAGCCAAGTTTATGACGCCAGTAATCGCACGATCAACTATGGTATAGTTTTCTCGGCGAGGTGAGAATGTCTTTGGAGGAAAAGAAAAATAACCATCAGGTGTACGTAGTTTACATGAGGAGGATCCTCCTGCAGGAGGGACAGCACAGCGCCGACTGAAGAAGCATCCACTTCCAGAAAACGGGACAGTTAGAGTCTGGTCGAGGACAGGGACCGGAGAGCGACGCTCAAATTGCTCTTTGAGCGGTTGAGGCTTACTTGGGCCTATGGGGCGCACAGGATTTGGGATTGGCCATGATGTCTTCCTAGGTCAGGGAGCACCAATGGGAGCCACAAATGTAGAGAGAAGGTGGGGGATTTAAATTGTATAATAATGGGCAGAACCCATAGAAAAAGTTGAATGCGCCCGAAGGGCCCCAAACGCGCTCGCGAGCTCGCGCGACAACTGCAACATCGCGGAGAGTTTGGAGGGATCCATCCCGGCAGGAACCCCTTATCTTGAGACGACTGTACCCTAAGAAGGGTAAGTAGCACGTTCAAAGAGGGCACACTTTTCGGGTTTGGCAAGAGTGGTTGGATGTGCGGGAGTCGTGGGACCTGCGGACATGGTGGCGATGAGTTCTCGAGATCAGGGGAGAAGATAAGATGAGAATATCGTTTCCAAGTAGCACGACTTACACAGACATAGAGTAGGTCCCGAATAGATCACATTAACACATAGTTCTTAAATACGTGCCAAGGGGCGTTGAGAGACCGAAAGCGTAGTGATATTGGATCGCAGAAGATAACTCGAAAATGGCCGTCCCGTGTATAATAATTCCCATTTTTCCATTCATCGCCTCCAAGATGGCGGAATTTTAAATTGTACGCGCACCCGCGTTGGTATCAGTTTAGAAATATATTTTCGCCAAAGGCTAGGCGTTCAAAAGAGGTTCGGAGGATCAAGGGGCAGACGGGGTTAGCGTTTTTTATGGTTTAATTTTATTTACAAGCGCCCGCTCGCTCGCTAGGATTGCTAGGGCCGGAGGGACACCGTTGTTTTTTTCTCCACGAAAGAGAGAAGCCCGGCTCCAGCCAGGAACCGAGATTCTTGCGATGATCCTTTGAGCGAGGTTCTCCTTGATGTACTCAGACATCGCCTTAGTCTCGGGACAGAGAGAGGGTTTGTAAAACCCGGCCTACTGGGAGAGAGTACCAGCCAGGTCCTGCAC
Source organism: Phyllomedusa bahiana (assembly GCA_025379985.1). Lineage (NCBI taxonomy): Eukaryota > Metazoa > Chordata > Amphibia > Anura > Hylidae > Phyllomedusa > Phyllomedusa bahiana. The sequence continues at coordinate 9,564 of JAODAL010046979.1, read as the reverse complement.
GTAAATGGGAAATCATACGGCAGTGTGGAGGAAGCGTTTCAGGCCTGGACTCTCCGAACAAGACTATCCGGCTAAAGTACCAGTATGGAGATGGGGTAGATCTGGGAGGGAGGCTTGGCGAGAACATCCGGGAGGTGGACTTGAGGAGAGAGCGATGTTGCGCTTAAAAGGCACGAGAGAGACCTCACGGAACCACAATGCATGACTTCATCTGTGCTCAATTTTTTTTTTTTTCCCAAAAGTCGGGGTATGGTTCTGTAAGCCAAGGCGGATCAGCCCAATGAAATCTACCGAAGGAGGATCGAGCAGGAGACTCAAATGAAGTTGCAATGGTTTCCTTGTGAAGGGCACCAATTTGAAAGAGAGTGGGGCGTACGGAAAGAGGATCGCGTCCGTTAAGGCATTTCGACACTGATGACCGAGGACCAGGAGAACGAACATAGGTTTTCTTGCAACGGAGTAAAGGAAGACGAAACCTGGTCATCAACGTCTGTTGGTCTTATGAAAGTTTCCTGCTGGATCTGAATCAATAAAGACGCGGTGGCCTAAAGGTGTTGTCGGAGATATCCCCAATATATACGGGCATAGGTCAGACGCGGGAGAGGCAAACATCCAGAGGCCAGTTCAGGAGCACCTAGGGTTGCCTCCCTACATCCTCGGTGGGAAGTTTCCCGGGGCACCGGACAGTTCCCCCAATGAAATGGCCAGAACCGCCACAATAGATCAGAGCTGCTTTTCAGCAGCCGAGCTCGCTGTATGCATACCGTACTCACTGGAGACAGTCTGGGTCCGCATCTCTCGACCTGATAGGTTCACTCTTAACGAGGCCGTTGAGAGGAGGAAGGGGTGACCGCTGGAACGTGGGAGCCAAGCGGGTGGGAAAACGCGGCGTGGAAGAGACGGTTTAGGTGTGTAGCGCGGGTAGCTCTTGTTGACTTTCATCCAAGCGAATTGTCCACTCGAAGTGGCCAAATGGATTAGGTCTCCAAAAGGCAGTGGTAGATCGCCAGAGCGGCCGAGCTCGAGAGCTCGTCATTGATTCGCACCGAGTGGCCTTGCCAAGTCGCCACCAACGCTTCGTCGTTCCAGTCCAGCTCCGAAGCGAGAAGTGCGATACTGCCACCGCGAATCACCTGACGCGACTGTGGTAGTCCGCTACCTGACGTGTGTAGCGGAGCAGCGCTGTGGCCAGCGAGAAGTACCAAGTCTGGTTTCCTGGAAGACGGTTTAGTAGGAACCACACGGCGGAAAGTTTGGAGGGAGCCGTCAGAGGATCCCTGATACCGTTTAGTGGCCGTAGGCCCAAGCCAAGGCTCTCTCCAGTCAACGAGGCTAGATTTAATGAAGGCCACCGTTGGCATCGCTACAGTAGGGAATTGGTGCCCCACTCGACTGAGCGCGCGCTTGGATGGAGGCATGGCTGATGAAATCACGGCACACTCTGTGGTCCGGTTCTCCATCGCTAGCCAAGTGCGGGGAGTGGAGATGCAAGAGAAGGTCCAAGGCCTAAGCAGGGTAGGCAATGTATGGTATGGAGACATGGATGCAGGTGCAGAGGCAGCAGCGGTGGAGGCAGACGAGTCGCTCAGGTTCTGCATCTTGCCGCAAAGCTGGTCGATGCGTTTGATCTATGCTGGGCGCTAAGCTGGTAGTGATGTCCGCGGAGATCTCCGGGCAGAGGTACCCTGCGGGAATCCAGTGGCCTGTCTGTACTGTAACGGAGGAGCTGGATCACGCTGGGGGCCAACCGCTCCACAGCGTGATTACGCTAAGCCCCGCTCCAGGGAACGCGCTCATAAAAGTACGCCCCCAGCTGTTATTCATGCCGAGAGCCCGCCGCAAAGCGGGGATTGGACTTGCGGCAGCGTGAGGCTACCAGTCGTTACCCTTGACAATTGACTTTGCTTGCGATGCGGCAGGGGTAGCAGAGGTGGTTAACAAAAATGTAATCCGGGAGTGCGCGCAGTGTGGGGACAGGGCAGAAGGGTCATGCGCCAGGTAGCAGAGGTCGTAGTCAGAGAGGGCGAGACGGTCAGGGCAGGCGGCTAACAGGGCAAGTTCAGAAACGTGTGAGCAAGCGGGACTGGTACACAGGTAATCAAGACAAAATCCAAAACTCTCTAAACGCAACAAAAACCACCAACAGACTGGCAGGAATGTCGTTGGGGGCGGATCACCTTACATAGAACACAGCGACCCCTGACATGGACCAATTATCAGAGAGCTACGCATGGCCCTTTAAATTTAGGAAAGGCGCAAGCTGTGCGCCAGGACGCGCGGAACAGGGTAAGGGACGCGGGCCGGTGACCGGGGGAAAGAGGGGGTAAGGTCGCGGGGCAGCTGCCTGCGCCAGCTCCACTTCGAGCTAGCAGGAGTGACGGACAGCGGGGGCATGCGGATGGCCCGCGACCGCCCGTGGAACAGCAGGCCCTTCACACCCTGACCTTAGGGCAACAGGAGTTACTATCGCGAAATATGATATAACACAATTTGCGCAATACAACTGAGCTCTTGCGCACGGCAAACAGACGCACGGACTTACAGAGAGGAAATGACTATTTAAAACTAGTTTTATAGCGATGCTCAGTTAGCCGATTTTTGGAAACACTGGACAACGCAGTGATTGCAATAGAACTGAAAAAAACAGGGACAGTTAACATCCTATCGAGGTCGCTGGCCCAAAAGTGGTAAAAAACCATTGCTTTTTCAATTCAAGATCACAGTAACACACTGGAGTGCAAAATGATTATCTTCCCTTCCTTTCAAAAGCCTTTCTCCTTCATGCCGACTGCCTCCCCCTCCCCCCCAACGCAGCCCACGGCTCTAAACACACCAGTAGATATCCTTAAAACTTTCTCTAACGAATTAAGAAGTGTTATTCTCTAATCTAACACGCTATCTAAGCTGTTGGCTAGTGGATGGTTTTTTTGTATTAGAAGAGACTATCTCTCATTGTGTTAGAAAACAAGCTATTTGGTTTTAAACGCAGAGTGACATGACCCTGCTGTGAAGTGTGATAGACAGAGTATGAGCTCAAACAGGGGAATGCAGTAGTTGACATAGATCAGAAACGAAGGATCACTCGTGATTTTTGCAGTCAATGTAGATCCCTACACCACAAAGTGGTGACCGTTGTACATACCCGACAATCTCACCCACCCCTCTATCCTACTGAGTGATTGGCTAGGACCTCCAAAATGACTAATAGAAATACGATGTGAAAATGGGCGCGGATAGTAATAGATTTGTCTGTAAGGCATAGTCACTCTAAAGTCTATCGGCGTGATCAAAATTTCCGATAAGCCATAAAACGTGCAGTGTTCAAACTTTTGGCAAAAATATCGTATCCCTACTAATAATTACACCATCGAATGAGCTGAGAATCTTAGGTTAATAAAGTAGAGTGTCTTAGGTCCGTGTTATGAATGGATGTCACTTCTTAATGGACATAGCTGCTAATGGACCTGTCATTTTGAATTTATGTCCATTTGCCAACACAGCCTATACGTTTAAGCATCAAGGAAAATAAGTATTACAATTCGACAAACTTATTTTAACAATTAAAAAGCATGCTAAAAAGCAGTCTTCCTTCTGCTGTGTTTAAGACCAAGCTTTTACTCATAGTAATAGTATTGAGCAAGAGCTTGGTGTAACTGCATATATACCATGTCAGAAGGAAATGAAAACCCGAGAGTCTAGGCGGAAGGAGTCCAGCACTAGAGGAGGAGGGCACCTTGATCGCATTTTAGTTAATTAATTGGTCTTTATGCAAATTTGGGTGCGTATTTACATGGTCATTACTTTTCGCTCCTATTGTCTTGTGGTTACCAAATGCTCATTCTCCATTTAGTGTTTCCTTCAGGTGTTACTTAAAGGGAACCTGTCACATAGGTTATGCCCCCTTTGTTGAGGACAGCACATGCCAGTGTCAGACCTGCTGTTCACGATCACGTCTTCCTTATGCTGTAAGATGCTGTAGTTTTAGAGCATTTACCTCTCAATCTTATTCATGAGGAAGGTGTTTAGCTCCACCCACCAAAGGCTAGCTCCGCCCGCACTGACAGTTATTCAAATGTTTTACCTATTCAAAAGTAATAGGGATTTGGTCATTGAGCGTGGGCGGGGCTAGCCTTTAATTAAGGGCCAGGGTTTGAAAAAAAAACTGACACTGCTGAAGGAGCTCTTCGAATGACTCTTTGGCTGGAAAACTGAAGATCTTGGAGATTAAATTCACGAAAACTCCAAGGCATCATTACAGAATAAGCGGAAATGTGCTGGAAACAGCAAGGTCTGACACTGCAGCTATGTTCTCGTCCTCGCAGCCCGGTGTGGCAAAAAACTATGTGGACAGGTTTCTCTTTAAGTTGGTGGATGTGCGTTGGTCTCGTCGCTGCTCTAATGGGAGCTACAGCTCCGAGTGGTTTTATATCAGTGCTACTAGTGTTCTTGGTTATTGTCTAAAATTAGGAGTATTCTTAAAAATGAATCAGGTTTTATGTATAGATGAATGGATACAGTGACTGGAGCATGTGCTGGGTGTCTGGGCTGAGGATGGCTCAGGCGAGGGGGAGTGTTACCAGGAGGTATTGATTTGTTTTTCTGAGAATTTTGGGGCTGAGGTGATTTGTTGGGGATAACCCAGGTTTTACAAGAGCCTGATTTTAATTGCTGGCAGGTTGTGAGGTCTCCAGCAGCTCCAATATACACAGCAGATATGACAGAGCATTTGGGGTCACAATTAGGAATAGGGTGCAACAGATGTTGCTGCTGACTGTTTAGCTGAAGAGTAGTCAGCTATTCCTGTACATGGTGTTATGCAGCCAAATTAGGGTAACCATTTTTGGGGTGAGGGCTCTACTAAGGTTGAGAATACAGGGTTTTCTAGGGATAAAGATGTTTATACCCGGTTTCAAATGTTACATTTATAGCAAGTGGACTGAAAGACTAAGGAAACAAGGGACCAACTGCTATAGCCTTGAAAAGTTTTGTTTTTTAGTCTGAAACTAATAATCATGGGGCAAGTCTTACTCAACAGACCTCTTAAGCGAGTTCTTGGAGGTATGGCGGTCTTACTATTTACTTTACAACTTTATCAATACTTGATCTTTATATATTACCCAAACCTTTGTGTTGGATTTAAGGTGTGTCAATTATTTCTTTTTGGGTGCAAAATGTATATTTTGCAGGTATGAAGTAAAAGGTACATTTTAGTATTTAGCCAAAAAGGATTAAGTTTCCAAGGTTTACTAGATTTACAGAAGGTAGTCGGTATCTGAATCACTGCACAAGTAGTCCAGGGATATGATCAGGCACTGAACAGCCCAAATAATCCACTTTTACTGAAAATAAACGTGCTAGGGGATTACCAATTGACATGCCAATTCGAGAAAGGGACTGAAATATACTAAACAGGCAAGAGTACTGATGAATTCCTGGGTGTTTACTATGCCAAATATCTACGCACATTTATTCCTCTGGTAAGTGTCCAGACAGGGTCAGAGTATGAGCACCTTGCAGCGATTCCATCTGAACCTTGTGTCATTATTAGTGTTGAGCGATTTTTATCGACAAAGTTGAAATCGGCAAGGTTTTTATGGTGATCGAAATTTCCAGATCATGCGATAATTAAGGTTAAAATCTGAAGCATCATCTATTAGATCGCGCCTTTTTCTCGGCGCTTCCTGTAATTTTTGGCGGCCAGCAATCAGGTTTACAGAATAGAGCAGGGGTGAGATGTGTGTTTCGACGTCATGACTGGATGTGTATGGTTGCAGATTGGCTGGAATAAATGCACATGACTCGTTTTACAATAGAACAGCGTTTCCTGTTTAGGGCCTCAGTGTCTCTCAGCGTCTCATAGGGTCTAGGACCTGCGCTCTGCCGCCCTTTGTGGCCAAAACAGCTCAGCGAAAATGGAGTTATTGTTGCACAGAGATAACCTCTACTATTAGCTGTGAATCCTTCCTCAATTAAGTTAGATATTGGAGATTTTGAAGATTTTTATGTTGTTAGCTAGAGAATTTTAAAATGGAGAATCTACCTAGCTGTAAAGGTCAAAGGGGAGGATAGACGGGCGGCTGGGGTGGGCCCCCGGCGCGCGAACACAGACAACGCTCTATCATATAAAGAAACACTGGATAAAGGTTCCACCAGGACTTAGTGTGAATCTGCACTGCAATATCATTTATTATTAACAGTTTGCTATTGAAACTATATCCTGGATATTGGGCAGCCTAGACACTTATATTGGATACCAGAAATCATTTCTTAGTAAATGCTAGGTCTCTTTTTTAGCTGCAAAAACTCCACTTTTAATATCGCAGTATAATTTCAGATTAGGCTCGCTTCATTTATCAATTGTTTACCCCCCTTACACTGTGACTGTTGATATATCCAACCGTTGCAGTTAAATTACAACTACAGAATTGCTTGTAGTCGAGCACAGTTGTTTGTTGCACTCAAAAATAGCCGTTTAGGGTGTCATATGTATGTACTCGAAAACATCACAGTTTATCGTGTTGCTGTTGACTTTTTTGGCCACGAGCTGCTATGTTGTTGCTTGATTAAGAGACACCTAGCATGCGCACTTAAAATCTTAAAAACAGCAATTCTATATTCACCACATGGTGAATTGAAAAGGTGCAAAAAATTATCAGTTTATTATACCAAAACATAACACGTTTACGTGTTTTTTTTGACTTGTTGAGCACCACAGAGATATTGTTCAAGTTGACGCTCGAGCATCTAGTAAATCTTAAAACAGCAACTCTATATTCACCCACAGGTGAACTTTGAAAGTGCGCAAAACGTACCATTTATTATATCAAGAACATAACAGTTACGTGATTTTTTTTGACTTTTGCACACCAGCATTGTTCGTTGACGCGAGCATCTATAGTGAAAACTTAAAACAGACAGATTCTATATTCACCACAGGTGAATTGAAAGGTGCAAAAATATTCGTTTTTTTTATACCAAAACAATTAACAGTTAGTGTTTTTTGACTTTTGCAGCAACGCCAGCATGTTCTCATTACGCAGCATCTACTAAATCTTAAAACAGCAATTATAGAATTCACCATCAGGTGAATTGACAGTGCATAAAAAATACCGTTTATTATACCAATAACATATCAGTTGCACTGTTGTTCTATTTGACTTTTGCGCACCCAGCATTGTGTAATTTGACCGCGAGCATCTACGTAAATGTTAAAACAGCAATTATATATTCACCACAGGGAAGTGTAAAGGTCTGAAAAAAAAAATACCGTTTATTTATACCACATAAAATAACAGTTAAGTGTTTTTTTACTTTTTGCGCATCCCAGCATGTTCATTGAATGGATGCATCTATGTATATCTTAACGCTCTCTCGCATTTCTATTATTCACCACGGTGAGTGAAAGGTGAAATAAATCCCGCATTTAATTATTTCAAATACATTAACAGTTAGTGTTTTTTGACTTATTGCTCATCCAACCATTGTTCATTGACGATAGCATCTACGTTAAATCTTAAAACAGCAATTCTATTATTCACCACAGGTGACTTGAAAAGTTGCAAAAATATCGTTTATTAGATACCAAAACATCCTTAAACAGTTACGTTGTTTTTGACCTTTTGCGCACCCAGCATTGTTCATTGACGCAGCATGACACTACGTAAATCTTATAACAGCATTTCTATTGTTACCCCAGGTGAATTGAATAGGTGCAAAATATATCGTTTTATTATACCATAACATAACCAGTTACGTGGTTTTTTGACTTTTGCGTCACCCAGCATTGTTTCATTGACGCAGCATTGCACGTAAATTTAAAACAAGCAATTCCTATATTCACCTACAGAGTGAATTGAAAGGTGAGCAAAAAAAATCTCCAGTTTATTATACAAAACATAACAGTTACGTGTTTTTTGACTTTTGCGCGACCCAGCTGAATTGTTCATTGACGCCAGCATCTACGTTAAATTCTAAACGCGCAATTCTATATTCACCACAGGTGGAATTGAAAAGGTGCAAAAAATTCGTTTATCTATACAAAACATAACAGTTACGTGTTATTTTCTTGATTGCGCACCCAGAATTGTTCTTGACGCCCTCGCATCTACGTAATCTTAAAACAGCAATTCTATATTCCCACAGGTGAATTGAAAGTGCAAAAAACTACCGTTTATTATATAAAAATAACAGTTACGTGTTTTGACTTCTTGCACACCACCATTGTTCATTGAAGCAAGACATCTACGTAAATCTTTAAAACAGCAATTTATATTCACCACAGAGTTGAATTGAAAGGGTGCAGAAAAAAATATCGTTTATTATACCAAAAACATAACAAGTTACGTGTTTTTTGACTTTTGCGCACCCTCAGCATCTGTTCATTGCGCAGCATCTACGTAAAGATCGCTTAAAACAGCAATTCTATATTCACCACAGGTGAATTGAAAGGTGCAAAAAATATCGTTTTATACCAAACATAACTCAGTTACGTGGTTTTTTTGACTTTTGAGCAACCGAGCATCGTTCATGGACGCTCAGCATCTACGTAAATCTGTTAAACAGCTCAATTCTATATTCACCACAGGGGAATTGAAAGGTGCAAAAAATATGTTTATTATACCAAAACATAACAGTTCGGTTTTTTGACTTTTGCGCACCGCATTGTTCATTGAAGCGCATCTACGTAAATTTTTAAAACAGAAATTCTTATTCCCCACAGGTGTTTTAAAAGGTGCAAAAAAAACCGTTTAATACCAAAACTTAACGTTACGTGTTTTTTTTATTTTTGGGCCACTCCAGCATTGTTCATTGACGAAAGCATCTAACGTAAACCCTTAAAACAGCAATTCTATATTTCCCCACAGGTGAATTGAAAGGTGCAAAAAAATCCCGTTTATTATACAAAAAATTAACAGTTACGTGTTTTTTGACTTTTGCCAACCCAGCTTTGTTCATTTAATCCGCATCTAGGTAAATGTTAATTCAGCAATTCTATTTTCACCACAGGTGAATTAAAAGGTGCAAAAAAATACGTTTATTTATCAAACAAACAGTTAACGTGTTTTTTGACTTTTCCCAAAACCAGCATTGTTCATTGACGCAGCATCTACGTAAATCTTAAAATAGCAATTCTATATTCACCCACAGGTGAATTAAAAGGTGCAAAAAATAGTTTATTATACCAAAACATACAGTTACTGTTTTTTGACTTTTTGCCACCCACCATTGTTCATTGAGAATCTACGTAATTTTAAAACCAATTCTTATTCACAAAGGTAAATTTTAAAAGTGCAAAAAAAAAAGTTTTTTTATACCAAAACATAACAGTTACGTTTTTTTGCTTTTGCCCCCCAGCATTGTTCATTGACGCAGACCCCGTAAATTTTAAAACAGCAATTCAAATTCACCACGGTGAATTGAAAGGTGCAAAAAATATCTTTTTATTTACCAAAAACAAACAGTTAGTTTTTTTTTTTTTTGGCCCCAGATTGTTATTGACGCGATCTACGGAAAATTTTTTTAAAACAGAAATTCTATATTCCCCACAGGTGTTAATAAAAAATG
>JAODAL010046978.1:0-30386 GCA_025379985.1 Phyllomedusa bahiana | reverse complement strand
CCAACTGCCATCAGAGACCTTTATCCCCATTTATTACACACAAGGTGACACATCTCCTTTCATATGTAAACATAATGAACTTACTCTATTGTGCCTTAAAGAGAGATTGCAACCTGCCATTACTATTTCATAAGCTGCGATCAGTAAAGAAGTGCAAGGTGTTAAGTACACAAGTATCAGACTGCTCTCCGTTTGCACCAATATCACAGGCATCCCAACACCAGACATCACAACTAAGAGTGCCCAGGGGGATTTAGACTATCTCCAACTGTGCAAACCCATCCATTGACACCCATCCATTGTACTGTATCTACATGGGCTAAAAGGCCACTCTGCAAGGAATAAGCCATTACTCCAAAAGAAACATGTAAAAGCCAGATTAATGTTTGCAAATGCAAACAGGAACAAAGACCTACAGTTGAACTGTTTGGCCATAATAACCATTGTTACATTTGGAGGAAAAAAGGAGAAGCTTGGAAGCCTAAGAACGCCATCCCAACTGTGAAACACGGGGTTGGCAGCATCATGTTGTGGGTTTTTTTTTTGCTGCAGGAGGGACTGGTGCATTTCACAAAATAGATGGCAGCATAAGGAAAGAAGATTATGTGGCAAATACTGAAGAAACATCTCAATACACCAGCCAGGAAGTTTAAGCTTGGGTGGAAATGGGTCTTCCAAATGAACAATGACCCGAAGCATACTGCCAAACTGGTTACAAAGAGGCTTAAGAATAAACAAGTCAATGTTTTGGAGTGGCCATCACAAAGCCTTGATCAAAATCCTATTGAAAATTTATGGGCAAAGCTGAAAAGGCAGATACGAGCAATGCGACCTACAAACATGGCTCAGTAACACCAGTTCTGTCAGGAGGAATGAGCCAAAATTCCTACCGATTATTGGAAGAAGGTTGTGGAAGGATATCGAAAATGTTTGACTCAAGTCATACAGCTTAAGGGCAATGCTACCAAATACTAATGAAATGTATGTAAACTCTTGACTTTGCAGAAACTAAAAAACATGCCTTACACAATTTTCTCTCTCTCCTTATTCTGGCATTTGGCAAATATAAATAATATTGGTAATCCTTATTGACCTAAAACAGGTAAGGTTTATTCTGATTTCATGTCAGATAGTGAGAAAAACATGCATGTGTGTCTTTTTATATAGTGCATGTAAACTTCTGGTTTCAACTGTATATCCACCAGATAACCTTCTAGCTAATTCGAAAACCATAGCAAACAATCAGAGTTCCCCTTTCCATTTCATAAAGTTCTCTGCAAAAATTAAAGGAGAGCTATCATTGATTGCTATGGGCAACAAAAAAAAGTTTTAGACCTCGACAATTTTCATACATGTCCCCCATAATTTCATTGATATTAAAACCACATGACGTAACTTATTTATGTAGGCCATTTACAGAACGTTATTCTACAACATTATTTAGTTCTGGTAAACAAATCTTCTTTACAACAAAGTGACACATATCAAATGTAACCAAATTACATGCAAAACAATTAGTACAATTATTGCAATTTCTAGCTTTGTGTTTTAACTGACAGCCATTTTAAAAAAAACGATTTTCCTGAAATTGGTGGGTCGCACAGCAAAGCGGGTATTATTTTTGTAATTTGCAAGTCAAAATACATAATATAGTACCACTGGCATTTCAGGTTTTTTTTTTGTTGTAATCGGTCATTTTAAGATTTTAAAATTAAATTATGTAATTTTTTAAAACTTTTGTTACATATCACAAAGATATTTATTGTTGGCTTCAGTTTTACATGCTTGTTGTAAAGTAATTAACAGAATGGAGTTCAGCATACTGTTATAAATAGATTCGGGGTTGTCTACTTTAAGAAAAAAAAATGAAGGTACTGCTACACTGATAAATTAAAAAAAAACTGGTATTCACCTTTCTCCTCACCTCCATTCCAGAGCAGATGTTGTTGGACATTCTTCCCCTGTTTTAGATTTATTTCCACTACTGGTAGTTGGAATATCACTACTGTTGGCGTGGCAGTCATATGCCACTGCCTGCCATCATCATCTGGAGATGAACAGCTGCCACTAGTGGAAGTAAGCAGAATCACAGGGAGAAATGGTCCACAGGCTCATCACTGGAACTGAGGTGGGGAGGAAGGTGAATGTGAGATTTTTTTATTTTATCTGGGCAACGATAGTAATAAAAGGACTGTGTGGACTACAATATCCAGAAAGATTAGCAACTCTATGCCAGAGGAATTAGTCATGGTGAACTCACTAAAAGAGTTAAAAAGGACCTGGATGCATTTCTAGAGTATAACAATATTACAGTATGTAGTGACTAGATTTCTGAAGAAGGGTCATGGATCCAGGTATTCTGATTTCCAGATCTGGAGTCAGAAAGATCAACCCCTTAAGGCCCACACCATTCTTCGTTTTTTCTTTCCATTTTTATTCTTATATCCTTGTCTTCCAAGAACCATTACCTTTTTATTTTTCCATCAATATAGCTGTATGATGGCTTGATTTTGTAGAACAAGTTAAATGTTTAATGCAACATATAATTTATTAGGAAGCAAAACTAACTCTTTGGGCCACATGTATGAAATTTGGGTTTTAAATGCCATTTTTCATGCACATTATAATGCACAGAATGTGCCTGATTTATGAACCCGCTCCACAGTGGGTCATAAATCAGGCACATTCTAGCAGCAACACAACATTTCTGGCTCAGGTATACCACTTAGAAAGTGGTATACCTGTTCCAGCAGTAATGCACCTAGAATTGCCGTAGCGAAGCTATAAATCTATAGCTTTGTATGGTTCTAGTGCGCCCCACCTCCCATACACACACCCCGCCCCCCAGATTGTGCGCATTACAATATGCCGCTTGTGCTCTGTAATGCGCCTGATAATGGCATTCAGGAGGCATTTCAGTACAGCGAACGGGGCTGCGCCAGATATCAGGCTGAAAAGATGCCAGACTTCTGGCCCAGCCCCGTTCATACATCTCCCCCTTTGTGTATTGAAATTAGAAAAAAATTTAATTGGGTAATTTTTTTTGTGGGAGGGTTGTTTTTACTGTTCATCAAACAAAATAAAACACATGCTATTTTTATTCTGCGGATCTGTATGATTCCATTTGTACTATATCCATACAGTTTCATTATGTTTTATTTCTTTTAACCTCTTCCCGTTATTTGACATATTTACAAGACAAACGTGTGGGTTCAAAAGCAGATCTTGTGCAATTTCTGCAGGGAGCCAGCTGTACACTAAATGTAACCCTTTACATGCCATGGTCAATTCCGACCAATTTCAATATATTTGGATTTCACTATTACACTCTGCATACATTAGGGCTTCAACTGTCATGTCAACCAAAGGGCACCCCAAGATCACTTAATGGAGGAGGAACAATGGACGGCAGGAAAGAATGCAACAGTCCTTTCTAACTATATACATGTCTAAGTCTAAGGCTATGTTCACACGGGGGATTTTCGGCGTATTTGCGCTCTAATACGAGCGAGATGCGTGCCGAAATTACAGTAATCCACAGTTCTCATAGAGAACTATGGATCCTCCTCCCTCTCCTCGCCTCATACAATACGATTTATATTGTAACGCGCAGGAAATAAAATGACAATGTCAAAATTACCTTGCGGCGAGTACGCACCGCAAGTAATGAAAGTCTATGGTGCCGGCGGGGTGCTGGCCCACCCGCATCGCGGGAGTACATGCGTATCAGCGCAACTCCCGAACACCCGGCGTAATTGCGGGGCATACTGTACGCCCTGCAATTACACCGGGTGAACATAGCCTAAGCCATCTGTAATTAATAGCCAGAACCTGCTATGTATGGAGCAGGCTCAGCTCTTAAACCCGCTGTATACTCCCTTACTGTCACCATGACGTACCGGTACATCATTGTGTGTTGACAGGGTAAAGACTTTCTCTAAGATGAAGTATTAGTTTTATTGCCAACACATTACATTAACACCTTAACCCACTACAGTCAAAATAGTATGGTTCCTCGTTTTTTCCTCCTCACCTTCCAAAAGCCATAACTTTTTTATTTTTCCATCTACATAGACATGTGAGAGCTTTTATTTTGCATGACAAGATGTACTTTCTAATGGTATCATTGACCATACCATAGAATATCGTGAGAAACTGAAAAAAAAATTCTAACTGGGACAAAATGTGAAAAAAAAATTACTTTTGCCATGTTTGCGGGGTTTTTTTTTCTTTTTTTACAGTGTTCTCTCTTCAGTATGAATGTGTTATCTGTATTCTGCAGTTTATACAATTCTGGCAATATCAAATATGTAGGGTTTTTGTTATATGTTAGTATCATAAATAAATCTAATAATTTCTTATTTTTTAAACTTGTGCCGCCGCACCATTTTCTGCAACCTATAACTTCTACTTTAACACTAGGATGCTTAAGGGGCATGTTCGTTAGCACAGCCTGTTGCATTGTATAAACAAAGCAATAGGGTGTCATCAGATGGTGGTTTTACTACTTCCTGTCTGGGGCAGAAATTAATAAAACGAGTAACATGGAGTGAGTGCACGAACTCCATACTCCCTTAACACTGCCATTACATACTAATACATTATGGTGGATAATTTGTACAAGTGACTCACTGTTGACTATGTAGCCTATAATTGGCAACAGTCATCCTACAATACAATATTTCTTTGTCCTCTCATTTTGTATTGTTCGTAGGAGTGTTAATTCACTGTTCTGAACAGATAATGTGAGTCCCTACAGAGAATATGGACCCTTTGTGTTACACATGTGGGCCGTCTGAACGTATCTATTTCATTAGGCTCGCGCAGCGCTGCTCACCTTATAGCAGCACCACTGCGGAGGGAATCAGCCGCCGGCGCCGCCGCGGGCCGCTAAGGCAGTGCTATGTGGCCGGCACTTTGACATGCGGCCGCAGATGAGTCGCAGCAAGAAATATCAGTCCAGCACACAGTTTAATCATGTGGGCTGCGGCCACTACAGGGGGCCGCCGCGGCTCATGACCGCAACTGAGGCTGCCACACTTGGGGAATCTGACTGCTGCCACAGTGTCACTGTCACTTATAGAGGCGGGCTGCGCCTGCGGCCACTACAGAGTGCCGCCGGCTGCCGCGCCACAACTGAGGGCCGCCGCAGTGAGCAGGGATGCTCCGCAGCGGCCTGAGCTGCCTGCAACTATATAAGTCTGGCTGCGGTCACTACGGAGGGTCCGCCGGCCGCCGTGCCCGCAACGGAGGGCCGCAGTGAGCCCGGATTCTCCGCAGCAGCCGTAGTTAGTCTGTGCTGGCTGGCAGGGTGATGTCACTGATGTGGTCATATGTCAGGAGGCGGGGCAGGAGAGCAGGCAGGGAGGGGTGGAGGCCAGCTAGCTCACAGTGCACTATAGAGATGTTCACTAGCTCCACCTCCCCAGTCCTGCAGCCTTACCCACGCTGAACGCGCCTCTGCCTCTCCAGGATGTCGGCTCTGCTCCTGCAGGGTTTCCTCTAATAGTAAGTAGCTTGTAGCTTCACTGCTTGGGTCTTGCCACTTGTCAGCCTGGTAGTAGGAAGGCAAGGCCCAAGGGAAGTAGGTACATAGCTACAAACTTCTCTTGGTCATTGTTCTCCTACGTACCTCCTTGGTGCTCACCTGCCTACGTAACTCCCTTGGTGCCTGTCCGTCTACATACCTCCCTTGGTGCCTGCCCGCCCACCTACATACCTCCCTTGGTGCCTGCCCGCCCGCCTACGTAACTCCCTTGGTGCCTGTCCATCTACATACCTCCCTTGGTGCCTGCCCGCCTGTCTACGTAACTCCCTTGGTACCTGCCCTCCCGACTACGTACCTCCTTTGGTGCCTGCCCATCCACCTACGTACCTCCTTTGGTGCCTGCCAGCCCGCCTACGTACTACTTCCCTTGGTGCCTTGGTCCGTCTACATGCCTCCCTTGGTGCCTACCCGCCCACCTACATACCTCCCTTGGTGACTGCCAGCCTAAGTACTTCCCTTGGTGCCTGCCCTCCCACCTACGTACCTCCCTTGGTGCTTGCCTGCCCGCCCACCTATGTACCTCCCTTGGTGCCTGCCTGTCCGCCTACGTACCTCCCTTGGTGCCTGTCTGCCTACTTACCTCCCTTGGTGCCAGTCTCCCTACGTACCTCCCTTGGTGCCTGCCTGTCCGCCCACGTACCACCCTTGGTGCCTGCCCATCCACCCACGTACCTCCCATAGTGCCTGCCCACCCGCCTATGTGGGCTGGTGGGACCTGTGTGCCAGGGCTGCTTTTGAGTCCCAGTCCGGCCCTGGTTGTAAAATATGTAAAAAACTGGCTTGTAGTATACCTTGCATAGCATATTTTTGGCGCAATCAAAAGTGTTGTGTCACCAGAATGCACCAAGAAAACAGGACTGAGGTAAGATGAGTCAATGTAGTGAGACAATCCCTTTAAAGAAGCAGCCAAGATAGAAGCACAGTTAAACAGCCACCTGACAGGTGGTTTATGCTGCCTTATCTGAGAGTAGGATTTGATAGAGAGCTCTGGGATAAAAACAATAGGTTTAAATGATTTGGAGCTGGATTTCTGAGTGGAAAGCAGAGAAAATCCTGACAAGACTCTTTAAGAGACAGTGATGGTCCTGCTTACTCCACCCACATACAGTGATTGACAACTTTCCTGGTATCAGTTTACAAATCAAACTATATTTGGGCAGGGAAAGCAGTAATTTCACTTTCAGCTTTGTTTTTTCTCTGCTTTTTACTTAGAAATTCTGCTTCGAATCATAAAAACCTATATATAACAGAGCTCAGCTTCTCCGTCTCCTTATCATATCCTGCTCTCAGATAGGACAGCATAAACTACCTGATAGGTTCACATAAAGCATTACTTATTTGCAGCTGCAGAGTGTGGTAAAGCAAACTAGACTGAAGGCAACACTAATACAGCTGCAGTGCATCTAGTACAGCCAAGCAGAATTTGTAAAGCAGTCCTGAATAAGCATCCTGTCTGAGGTGAACCACGGCAATGGATATGGAGGGTGGTGAGTATAAAAATGTGTCACTAAAAGTTCATGTTCATAATTAGGTAAAAATACTGAAAACAATCAAATGAAGCTAGACAGGCATACTCATTTTGCAGTCTTCTTGAGTGTTTAATATTGTAAACAACAAATACAGAAAACATGCTGCAGCTGTGCATATTTGCACATATTATTTACTGCTTAGCATGAAAAATTATATTATTATTATTATTATTATTATTATTATTATTATTATTATTTTATTATTATTATTATTATAAACACTAGCACATGGGCCTGTGCTTATCAAGTCACTGTGCCTTTATGTGGACTCCTCCCAGGGAATTCTCTCAGTGTCTGACCATGGAATAGCTGGCTTCATTAGCATATTTATTGGGCTGGCTGGTGCTAGGTTAATTAGCACTATGCTGGGTTAATTAGCACTGTAAAGAAAGAATGTATCTTGTTGCCAGTAAGAATTTGTCTGTTCTACCAGATTGCTAGGTACTTACCCACAAACATTCAACAGACTGGCTAAAACAATGAAAAGCTTATTTTTAATACTTCAATAATAATTTCAAGGAGTGAAACACGGGTGGAAGTTTAATTATCCATGTAACCTTTTGATGGTATAACAAACTTATAAAAATATTTGCCAGTAGAAATATTTCCTAGTCGAATTAAGCTTATTACTGGAAACATATTCAAATGGGGTTATTGTATCTGTTCAGCAGTGACAAAAGAAATCTGCTGTTTATAGTATATGTTTATACCACATATTTACTTGAAGCTTATAGAAAAACGTAGCATCAAGGACAGTCGTTGTTTTGTGCTAGTTTGAGAGCAATTTTCTCAGCTTTTATTCTTTTTTCAATACTTCCAAGCCAACAGCTACCTCATTTATGCATATTCAAACTTAAACAAGACTCGGAAACCTTAAAAGGGTCTGTTTTCTGGATTGCACAAATTAGATTATTTACAGTATAAAGGCATATTAACTTACAAGTGATATATAGGAAACAAGGCCAAGGTCAGACTCCGCCACACCTGCTGTCTTCAAAGATGACTGCCATGACAACCTAACGTGGCTGGCTGATGGAAGTAGGGAGCTATGGCCATCAGACTGTTGCTAGTGGAG
This sequence comes from Phyllomedusa bahiana, assembly GCA_025379985.1. NCBI lineage: Eukaryota > Metazoa > Chordata > Amphibia > Anura > Hylidae > Phyllomedusa > Phyllomedusa bahiana. The sequence continues at coordinate 22,234 of JAODAL010046978.1, read as the reverse complement.
GAGCAAAAGAGAAGGTAAGGACCAGTTTCACAGCAATGAATGAACAGACAGCTACTGGAGCCATGGCCATTCACCGCAACTTATTGCAGAAGCTAAGTAGGGATGAGAAACTCTTATGGTTCCTCCCTGAAGGGGTTCCTTGGAACCGAGGTGTTGTCTTCATATGACAACTACTTTGAGTAGGTATAATGAGCAGAGCTACAATGCTTCATTAATACAATATGCTTCAAAGCTTTTCTAAAGAAGAGTGTTCAGGGACTCTTACCTGCAGCATACACTAAGTATGATTGTTGAAAAACACTGCAAAAATACTTGTATAGGCAAAGAGTTGCCTGAGCAAAATACACAAAGACTGTTTACGTACAAATCCTTCTCTCTGTCTTCTAGAACAGGGGTCCCCAACCACCGGTCCGCGGACCGGCACCGGGCCTTAGCCCATCCCCTGCCAGTCCGCGGCGCCGGCTACACCAGACGCTGGCCGCCCGGTGACTTTAGTCGGCATCTTGTCTGCGCAGCCGCTGTAATCCGGCCGCACAGACCTAGCAGCTGCACTCATCGTGCGGCTGCATTACAGAGGAAGCAGGGACAGCTCTGTCCCTGCTTTCCCTATCGTTGTAGATGCGGCACTCAGTGAACGCCGTATCTACAACGATGAGCGGCGCAGGGGGGATGATGCACAGTGATGTCACACCCCCCGCGCCGCTGGCTGCTGTCGGCTGCTGGAAGAGGAGCTCTGCCGAGGATCCAGGAAAGGTGTGACTACTTATTTCTTTTTTTTTTTTTGCCCTGGGGGTTGGGGAGGGGCAGCTATCTATCAATATTACTGGGGACAGCTATCAATATTACTGGGGGCAGCTATCTATCAATTTTACTGGGGACAGCTATCAATATTACTGGGGGCAGCTATCTATCAATATTACTGGGGACAGCTATCAATATTACTGGGGGCAGCTATCTATCAATATTATTGGGGGCAGCTATCTATCAATATTACTGGGGACAGCTATCTATCAATATTACTGGGGACAGCTATCTATCAATATTACTGGGGACAGCTATCTATCAATATTACTGGGGGCAGCTATCAATATTACTGGGGGCAACTATCTATCAATATTACTGGGGGGCAGCTATCTATCATTATTACTGGGGGCAGCTATCAATATTACTGGGACAGCTATCTATGTATCATTATTACTGGGGGCAGCTATCTATCAATATTACTGGGGACAGCTATCAATATTACTGGGGACAGCTATCTATCAATATTACTGGGGGCAGCTATCTAGCAATATTACTGGGGGCAGCTATCTATCAATATTACTGGGGACAGCTATCAATATTACTGGGGGCAGCTATCTATCAATATTACTGGGGACAGCTATCAATATTACTGGGGGGCAGCTATCTATCAATATTACTGGGGACAGCTATCTCATCAATATTACTGGGGACAGCTATCTATCAATATTACTGTGGGCAGCTATCTATCAATATTACTGGGGACAGCTATCTATCAATATTACTGGGGGCAGCTATCAATATTACTGGGGGCAGCTATCTATCAATATTACTGGGGACAGCTATCAATATTACTGGGGGCAGCTATCAATATTACTGGAGGCAACTATCTATCAATATTACTGGGGCAGCTATCCTGGGGCAGCTATCTATCATTATTACTGGGGCAGCTATCTATCAATATTACTGGGGGCAGCTATCAATATTACTGGGGACAGCTATCAATATTACTGGGGGCAGCTATCTATCAATATTACTGGGGACAGCTATCAATATTACTGGAGGCAGCTATCTATCAATATTACTGGGGACAGCTATCAATATTACTGGGGACAGCTATCAATATTACTGGGGACAGCTATCTATCAATATTACTGGGGACAGCTATCAATATTACTGGGGGCAGCTATCTATCAATATTACTGGGGGCAGCTATCTATCAATATTACTGGGGACAGCTATCAATATTACTGGGGGCAGCTATCTATCAATATTACTGGGGACAGCTATCTATCAATATTACTGGGGACAGCTATCTATCAATATTACTGGGGACAGCTATCAATATTACTGGGGGCAGCTATCTATCAATATTACTGGGGGCAGCTATCTATCAATATTACTGGGGGCAGCTATCTATAATATTACTGGGGCAGCTATCAATATTACTGGGGGCAACTATCTATCAATATTACTGGGGGCAGCTATCAATATTACTGGGGCAGCTATCTATCAATATTACTGGGGGGCAGCTATCTATCAATATTACTGGGGGCAGCTATCTATCAATATTACTGGGGGCAGCTATCTATCAATATTACTGGGGGGCAGCTATCTATCAATATTACTGGGGGCAGCTATCAATATTACTGGGGGCAGCTATCTATCAATATTACTGGGGGCAGCTATCAATATTACTGGGGGCAGCTATCTATCAATATTACTGGGGGGCAGCTATCTATCAATATTACTGGGGACAGCTATCTATCAATATTACTGGGGGGCAGCTAAATATCAATATTACTGGGGGGCAGCTATCTGTCAATATTACTGGGGCAGCTATCTATCAATATTACTGGGGAGCAGCTATCTATCATTATTACTGGGGGCAGCTATCTATCAATATTACTGGGGGGCAGCTATCTATCAATATTACTGGGGGGGCAGCTATCTATCATTATTACTGGGGCAGCTATGTATCATTACTACTGGGGCAGCTATGTAGCATTACTACTGGGGCAGCTATCTATGTATCATCACTACTGGGGCAGCTATCTATGTATTATCACTACTGGGGCAGCTATCTATGTATTATCACTACTGGGGCAGCTATGTATGTATCATTACTACTGGGGCAGCTATGTATCATTACTACTGGGGCAGCTATGTATCATTACTACTGGGGCAGCTATGTAGCATTACTACTGGGGCAGCTATGTATCATTACTACTGGGGCAGCTATCTATGTATCATTACTACTGGGGCAGCTATCTATGTATTATCACTACTGGGGCAGCTATGTATGTATCATTACTACTGGGGCAGCTATCTATGTATTATCACTACTGGGGCAGCTATGTAGCATTACTACTGGGGCAGCTATGTATCATTACTACTGGGGCAGCTATGTAGCATTACTACTGGGGCAGCTATCTATGTATCATCACTACTGGGGCAGCTATGTATCATCACTACTGGGGCAGCTATGTATCATTACTACTGGGGCAGCTATGTATCATTACTACTGGGGCAGCTATCTATGTATCATTACTACTGGGGCAGCTATGTAGCATTACTACTGGGGCAGCTATGTAGCATTACTACTGGGGCAGCTATCTATGTATCATTACTACTGGGGCAGCTATCTATGTATCACTATCACTACTGGGGCAGCTATCTATGTATTATCACTACTGGGGCAGCTATCTATTATACTACAGGGGGGCTATATTTATTATTACAGGGGGCATATATCTCTATAATGACAGAACTGATTACATATGTATATTATATACATGTATAATGCTGACCCACAGAGCTGACAATCAGTCTCCAGTTATAAAATACTGGTTACCCCATACGATATCCCTAAATGACACAGTATACACTTTATTTTTTTATTTTTTTTTTTGTATGTGATTCTAAACATCCAACCTCCTCCATAACTCCGCCCCTAATAACCCCACCCCTAATAACCCCACCCCCCACTGGGCCGTGGATAAATTGTCGTGCATCAAACCGGTCCCTGGTGGAAAAAAGGTTGGGGACCGCTGTTCTAGAGCATCTGCACAGCACATGTAAACACAGGAAAAACTTTAATGTTTCCAGGGGTAAAGAGAATACGAATAGAATGATGAAACACATTTTTCCCTTAAATGAAATATTTTTGCACAGCAAGAGACATATCAAATACAATGTTGCAATCCCTACAAAATAATGAGATCTAAGGGTATGTTCACATGGCATCTTTTCGCTTTTTAGCTGCATGTTTGGATGCGTCTGTCGGTCCCCAAATGGACCCGAACACGCAGCTAACAAATAGCGATGTGATTTTTCATTGCTTTTAACACAAGACATGCAGCGGCGTGCACACGAGTGATCACCGATGTGTGTCTCAATTGACACGACAAATTCTTGGTCCGAAAGATGCCGCAGGAGCCCAATTTAAAATGATAGGGTACGATCCTGCTGCATCCAACACGCATCCAAACACACAGCTGCGTGTTTGGGTACGTGTTGGATATGTTTCACATGCAATTGCTGCAGCATTTTTGGATCCAACAGGGAACCAAAAACAGCGTGTGAACATACCCTAAGAACATCAGCCCTTTTACCAAGAGGTAAAACAACTCACAGTATGACCAATGAATTGTTAAAACTAGAGAAATACACATTTAATGGGAACTTGGAATTTCTATTAGTGCAACTGAGTATCTAGAGAAGAAATATAGCTCAATCCATGAATCCCAAATAAGAAAGAGTATAAAGTAAAAAATAAGAAGAGAAAGCAATGATAGAGAGTAAAGATTAAGAAGGGGCTGTGGTATGAAGGTGCAATGAGAAGGGTAGAGGACCCTCAGCATCTGCAGTCTGCTGTAATGAATGGATGTGAATACTTAAATGGATTTTCTCACAGCAGTGATTAGCTTTCAAGATGTAGGAAAAGGCAAATACTATTATCAAATACATTGCTGGTTTTATGTGGCTTTGTTGAGGAGATAAGAGAGATATTATCTCTTCTGAGTACACGCAAGTTTTGCTTAGTTATCGACCATCTCTCCCTCTCCTCTCTCATCTGATTGCTGAAAACTGCTATCCATTCATAGTGAGTCATAGTGGAGCTTGTTTGTTTCAGATAACAACAGTTTTCACTCCTTAGAGCTCTGTAGTCTTGTGTACTAGAGATTTTACATCTCCTGCAGTCATTTTGCTATAACAGTAGCTAGAAATAATAAAGCTGATATGCCAATCACTGCTATAGAAAAACCTACAGCCTGACCAGGAAGTGTGAGTCTGAAGCTGGCTGTGACAGTTGACATCAGATGCAACAATTTCTAGTCTCCATCTTTAAAGATGGGGTCAATTTATTTTTATGTTAGTTATTCAGCCTCTGTAGAAATTTGTAATATGAATTGAGGATGTCTAAAAGAGGTTCTCCAGAAGTGTATTGCTGGCATTGTTGTAAATCAGTATACTGCTTTTCTGAAAGTAAATTCTACTTTTTTTCACTCCTAAGCCTTTTTTAACTCCTTTCCCTGCATCACCAATCTCACACATTCTTAAAAGAGTTGTATCATTTCATGAAATGGTCTTCAAGCTGTCTTCTTTTCACAGTCTGCCTTATCTTCGTTTTGTGTAAACACAGTTTCCCAGTGCTGGTCAGATCCCATCTCCTTGCATTTCACTGGCTGACTGCTCTACTAATTTACATTCTGTTCGGCCACCCGGTTGTATCCACGGGAGTGAGCAATCCTGCCTCTCTCACTCAGAATAAGGGGCCGGCAACAATTTCACTCTGTACAGCCAGGAGCTCCTCATTGACACTGAAGCTGCTTCTATAATCAGAAAACAGCAGAATTTTGCCTCGGTGCCTTAATGTTCCTGCGTGTAAGGGGCCGGCAACAATTTCACTTTGTACAGCCACCAGATCCTTATTGACACTGCAGCTGTTTCTACAATCAGAAAACAGCAGAATTGTGCCCCGGTGCCTTGTGTAAACATAGAAGGGAGACGGATCTGTGCTCTGGATCAGTTCATAGAAGACTGGATTCAACTGTAACAAACCTCCAGCTGTGAGTGGAGAAGAGGTCAGTGCTCTGAGTTCATAGAAGACTGTCTAGACTAAATGCAGTGGTAAGACTGCATAGGGAGAGTAACAACACAGTGACATGTGGTCTCAGACAGAGAGGGGGAACATATTGACTCGGGAGCGAGCATGAACAGTGGAGGGGGGGATGATGTCATCCCCCTTCAGTTAAGAAACACCCAGCTGGGAGGGGAAGAAACGCCCCTGGATTTCAGGAACTGAGAGAATCAAGCTTCAAGAGAACAGCCGAACTGATGAAGCGATACATGCCCTTTAATTGTAATTTTTTGACTTAAAAGCAGGGTCTAGAACATTATACCCAAACAGTGCCTACAACATGGTCTACACAACAGAATCTAAAACACTGGAAAAATGTATTATATGAAAACTCTGCATACCCACTGAGTGATATGTTCTTCTGGTCAAGAAAAAACAATGTCCAAATAATGAATATTTGTAAATGTTTACTATAGGTTCACATTTTCACATTTTTCCTGTGTAATGTCTGCTTTACCGATATTAATAGATTATAGCAGGATCTCTTTATGAGCAAGTTAAGAGTCAGAGTCAAATCAGTCTGGAATAACAGAAGCACATTTTCGAGCAATACATCTTACTAAACATTAGCCCAGATAATAAGTGTTGAATTATGTGAAATTCCCAGATAGTATAAATTCTTATTTCTGAATGGAAGAAATGAAAAACACTAGAAGATAAATGAATTTAGTCGGTATATTTCTTCCCTGACAAAACACATGTACAGAAAAATGTGAAAATTGTGAGTGTGTAAAAATCTGTCCCTTTACAGTGATAAATAGTTCCTATTAGCTGGACTTCAGGTTCATACTGAGGTTTATTGAACTACGCAGTTTTTCAATAAAATTGTTAATATATTTCTGGTGGACACAGATCATTTGCAGAAGAGGTTTAGAGTTAAGAGTTTTTATGCTAATAAAAGGGGAAATATGCAGACATGCAAAATGTGGTGGCATTCATTATAAAACGCATTGATATATTAATGCTAACTTGCTTATAATCAAACGGCTGTTTTTTACATTTATTCTCTCCTCGAATCATTTTGATGTATAGAGCTTGATGAGTTAGCAATAAATTAAATGGCTTTCTTGCTGTCCAAAAATCTATAACAGTCAGCATTGGCTGATACTGTGTTTATTTGCAATGGTTTCCATTTACATATTAAGATAAAATTTTGTTTCTTTTCTGGTAATAACACAATTTAAATTGTGTTTAATTTTTTGGTTTTGTAAAGGCACTAAACCACAAATATTTGCCATCCGGTCTTCTTAATACCTCAGGTCTAGTAATTATTTGGTATATTTATTATGACTGCAATCCCAACAATCAGAAGTAAAATAAGCCAAAACATAGTTCACCTTTGATTATCTTATATCAAGGAATTCTATTAGTATTAAATGCCTCACATTACTGAAATTATCTAAAGACTGTAATAGTGATCCAATAATATGCTAATGGTAGTGCAGGAAATCTTGTAACCTTGGAAATCTACATTAGCAGTAGCCTGAATTCTGCCCATTGACCTGCAACCACCGCACAACCATGTATAGAGAGTCTGTATAAAGGACAGCACATGTAGAACCTGTACTTTATGCTGTGGAGCTTTTTGGCACCCACAAAGCTACTGTATGCTGCCTCTGTATGTCATTGTATTTAGGAGACATTCTACTTTAAAAGCAAAGTTTCTAGGGGAGAAAACCTCTTTGCCATTGCATCTAATAGAACATGCTACAATTTATTTGTACCCCACAGAAAATGTTAAGACAGAGCCTTACGTAAGTAAAGTATGACCTTGTAGGGTGTGTATCACAGCTCCATACAACTTACATGAGTCCAAGCCCTTATAAAACATTTGCTTCTGATGCTGTGCTAATAATCTGTTTGTGCTAAATGTGTTTGGCAAAAAGGTAGGCTTAATAATTAGTCATTTATGGTGCAATTTTTGGGTCATTTGTCATAGCAGACCAAATCATTATTTAACCTACAGTATGGTCTGGTTAAGTATGTGTTGCACATTGAAGTTATGTAATTTTGTTTGTTATTTTTATTGCATTCTATTTTTTTTAAATATACATTTTCAAAAATATATAAATTTACTTCAAATGACTGATACTCTTCTCTCACATTATTATGACTATTTCCTACTTTTGACATTGGCAGCACATAGCTCATGAAGGAAGTCACGTGTCATGAATTGGCTTGGTGGGTATATTAGGTGTGTGATAGGCTTTCTGAACACATATGCTTCATTGCTGTCATGGGTAAAAGGGTTAAATTTATCAGAGTTTCAAAAAGAGATGATTATTGGTTTATGAGCCAATAGTAACAGTATTTCTAAAAATGCACAGTTTGGGAACAGGTGGTATGCTGCTGTGGTGAAAGTGTATCATGAGTGAAAAACTGGCAGCATTGTGAATAAGGGATGTGGAAACTGCAGTGTGTCATGTGCCACTAATGTAAGGGACGAACTCTGCATAAGAACACTGGGTTGGACAAACCCGCTACAGTAGAGCAGCTCAATGCCAAAATGCACCAGGAATCTACCAGATGTGTGTCTAAAACAATAGTTCCATGATCCCTAATGTATATGGCCCTTTGAAGCAGACATATGGTCACTGCACCCTTCTGCAAATTAAGTTGCATCATCGGAAAAGGCTTTTAGAATTAGAACTCAACTGGGGGTTGCCTTCTCCAATTAGTCACATTTTCTGCTTAGTCAAATGGATTGAGGTTGGGATGTCAGGCAGGAAACATCAGAGCGCAAACATGCCATAACCATTGCTGAATGACCACAAGCTGATATTGACAACAGTTTAGTCTGGGGAAAGTTATTGTGGCATTCTCTGGGCCCACTATGGGTGTTGCTATGGTCCTAAAACGTTTGTGGCATGGGCCTTCTGTGGTTTTTTGTTTTTTTTTTGGTCAATAGGACATATTGTTAACTGTGGCACACATATTTATGAATAAAGTCACATGTTCCTGTCATCTATTTTATGTGTTTTCCACATAGATACTGTCTACACTGTACAATGAAAATCAGTACTGAGAAATTTGCCTTCTCAAAAGCCCTCATCTATGATAGTTTAATACTTCTAAATAATACAGTTATATAGTTACCAAATACTACACCTATACATGGAGCAAAAATCTCCCCATACATACTGTCATCCTACTGATACTAAAAAAGAGTATTGAACCAAGGCCATTAATACTAATGACTCTACTATGTAAGGCTACATAAGGGTAAATTAATACTGCTTGACATGACCACATTTGACCACCATATAGTGAATTCCACTTGGACTATAACACTCTGAGACAATAAGAGTGATTGCAGTACAGTTACAGCCAGTGACTCACAGGCAATGTCTTCTGTGATGAGTTGTTCTCTTCCTTTTTACTTCTCTATCTGGTCCAGACTGCAATAACAACTTCTCCTTTCCATGACTCGTCCCAGTAGAATTTACCACACAAACATCTTTTTAAAAAAAGGCTTCCAGAGGGCTCGACTAGACAGTTATATTTACAGTTATAATGTGCTATGTACTGCTATGAATTGTAAAAAAGATCTAAAGATCACTGATTGAAGTCCCCTATAGGGACAAGTAAAAATAATGTTAAAAGTAAAAAAAAAAATAAGTAAAATACCAATAAATAAAATAAAAACACATATGCTGCCCTTTCCTCTGTACAATCGCCCCAAAAAAGATAAAAGATAAATAAAGTGAATATTTTGAATTGCTGTGTGCATATCAACTTAGCCTATAAATCTGTCATGGTATTTAACCCGTATGATGAAAGCCATCAAAAAAATAAACAAAAAAAGTCACAGAATTTTTGTTCATCCCCAATGCACATGAAATGGAATAAAAAGCGATCAAAAAGTCAAATAAACACAAGTGGTACCAATGAAAACATTAGTTCATCGCAAAAAAAAAAGATACACAACTCTGTGTATGTAAAAATAAAAATGTTATGGCTATCAGAAGATAAGGACGCATAAGTATTGTTTTAGGATTGCAGTATTTTTTTTCACGCTGGCTTCTAAAAAACAGATTTAAAAGCGATCAAAAAGATTTGCCCCCAAAAAAATTATACCAATAAAAACATCAAATCATCCCACAAAAAACAGGCCCCTATATTGCTCCATGCACATAAAAATAAAAAACTTATGGCGCTCAGACTATGCAATGTAAAAATGTGTTTTCTTTTTGAATAATTATTTTATTGTGTAAAAGCAGTAAATCATAACAAATATATAAATTGGATATTTCTGTAATCATATGAACCTGCTGAGTAAAGTTAACATGTCCTTTGTACTGTATGGTGACAGCTGTAAAAAATAAAAATCACTTCTAGGATTGCTGCATTTTGTTTATCCCGCTTTCCAAAATCCTTGATTAAAAGCGTCATATGTACCCAAATATGGTGGCAATAGAGACATCAACTCATCCTGTAAAATACAAGTCCTCCTACAACTCCTACAGAAAAAATAAAAAAGTAATGGCTGTCAGACTATGATGACATAAAAACACAATTTTTTTAAACTTATTTCTTCTGAGTAAATGTGGTAAAACATAAACTATATAAAATTGCTATTGTTGTTATTCTGCTAAACCGAATAGTAAAGTTATCCTGTTATTTATGCCGCACAGCGAAAGTTGTAAAATGTAGCCCAAAAAAAAATTGCAAAATTGCTTCTTTTTTTTTTTTTTTCATTTTTAACACCCAATTCTAAAAAAAACACCTGTGCACCCAATATGCAGAATACACCCCTAGATGAGATCCTTGGGGGTGTTGAATTCAAAATCGGGTGATTTTTGAAAGGTTTGTTCTGTGACTTTGAGAGCTTTTCAAATCCGACATGGCGCCCACCAAAATCTGTGTTTCAGAAGCCAAATAGCGCTCCCTCCCTTGTACAACCTTCCATGCGCCCAAACAGCAGTTTAAAACCGCATATAGGGGTACTTAGAAGAAATTGCGCAATAAATTTTGAGATGCTTTTTCACCAGGATTCCTTGTGAAAATGAAATAGTTTCAGCTAAAATTGCAGATTGATGGAAAAAAAATTATTTTTCATTTTCACAGCCTAACAATAAAGAAATTTGTTAAATACCTGTGAAGTCAATATACTCATTATAGCCCTTGTTAAGGGATGTAGTTTCCAAAATTAGGTTTGTTTAGGGGTGTTTTTTAAGTTTTAGCACCATAGGGTGCCCGTAAACCTGTAATGGCACCTAAAGAAAATCATAATGAAAATGAGACACTAAAATCCAGTAGGTGCTCCTCCTATTCTGAGGCTTGTGGTTGAGTCAAATAGAACACTATCTCTTAAAATGGATATCTCTAAAAATGGCATAATCTGGGCAAACAATATTGAGTTGCATTTCCCTGTTATCACCTCCACTTCGCTTTAATTTCTGTACAACACCTAGAAGGCTAATAAACTTCCTAGATGCTGTTTTGAATACTTCAAGGGGTGTAGTTTCATAGATCAAGTAATTTATGGGGATATTTAACATACAAGCCTCTCAAAGCCACGTTGGAACTGGACTCATCTCTAAAAAAAAATAAATGCTGCAAATTTTCTAGAATATGTGAAAAATGACTACTTTTAATGTTATAAAAAATAAAAAGGCATTTAAAAAATTCTGTCAATGAACAGTAAACATATGGTAGATGCTAGTTATAAACTATTCTGTGTGGTATCTGTCCTACAAACAGAAATTTTTAAAGTTTGAAAATGATCAATTTCCAAAATGTTCACAACATTTTGGTATTTTTCACAAATAAACAAGGATGGTATGGACCAAAATTGATCAATAACTTAGAGCATAAAGTGTCACAAGAAATTCTCTGAATCACATAGATAGGTAAAAGTTTAAAGTAGGTTAACTGTAATTGGGCAGGTAGGACTCCCTCATTAAGTAGAATAGTAGATTGATCTCCCACTGGATAGGTATGTAGGCTATTCATTAGGTAGGCACATAGGACACCCATTAAGTAGGTAGATATATAGGCTTTGGTATGGACCAAAATTGATCAATAACTTAGAGCATAAAGTGTCACAAGAAATTCTCTGAATCACATGGATAGGTAAAAGTATCAAAAAGTTGTTCTTAAATAAAGTGACACATGTCAGATTTTAAAAATGGGACTTTTGTCAGGAAGGTCAAAACTGGCTGTGGCAGTAAGGGATTAAAGTGTCTCAAGACAGCTATGGGGCTCCTGTTTAGGCTCCTCTTTTGTAATAGGTAGGTAAACCTATGATATAGAAGGTAGGTAGAAGGTAGGTAGACCCCAAATTAGTTAGGCAGGTAGGTAACACAGTTTAAGGTAGGTAAACTGTAATTAGGCAGGTAGGACTCCCTCATTAAGTAGAATAGTAGATTGATCTCCCACTGGATAGGTATGTAGGCTATTCATTAGGTAGGCACATAGGACACCCATTAAGTAGGTAGATATATAGGCTCCCCATTAGATAGGTACATATATATGTCCCCACCTTATTTAGTCCTTTGGTATACAGAGATGGGTAAATATAACCTGTGGTAGAGAGCCGGTCTTGCGACTTTATTGATTGCTGAACATCCTCTCGATAAAGTCCACTTTTGGAGCTGTGACCTCTTGATTAGTTTACTCTCCTGGGTATTCTTGGCATGCTTGACAAAATAGGCGTGTCCTCCGAAACATCGTAGGTGTGGGGAGAACACCGAGGATATTAAACTAATCAAGAGGTCTCAGCTCCAAAAGTTGATTTTATTGAGGGAAGTTCAGCAATCAATGGAGTCGCAAGACCAACACTCTTATACAGATTATATTTACCCATCTCTGTATACCCCAGGACTAAATAAGGTGTTCCTTGTATGTATAAAATACTTAAAGAAAGTTGACAGTGAAAGTTGCAATAAATGCAAGACAGTAATATTTGTATAGGCAGAGGGCATATTTTTTATGCGGCTTCCTCTATCAACCCATCAGCAGCCCCCAGACACTATTATGGAGCACCTATGAGTTACCATGACTAACAAAGGCCTCAAGATTTGCCATCAGAATCTGCCTATTAGGCATAATAATTTTTTTATCCTTCTATTATTTATTTCATCTTTCAAAAATAGATCATCATAAAAAATACATATATAATATCAACACAATTATCATAGAATAAACATAACCTAATGCTTTTACCACACAGTAAACATAAAAAAAAACATTTAAAATACAATGGATGAATACCCCTTTCCAAAAATAAGAAAAATTTATCAATTATATTTAACCCAAAATGGTAATAATAAAATTTATAACCTGTCCCACAAAGAAAAAAAAATCGGCCCGGGTTCGGATAATTGATGTGAGAAGTTTGCAAATTAAATAATAAACATATTCACCATTTATAATTATTAAATATTCTGTACCATTTTTGTTTTAGCTGCTACCTTAGTGATCCATAGTATACAGCTTGTCTCCAGGGGATACGACTTGGCTGCACATGCTCAGACATAACCTTCCTTCTCAGGCAGCTGCTTTCAGTGTCTTCCCTGCTTAGTAATCACACATTCAGTTACTTCTGAGAAAGTGTTCAAACCCCAGGTGCTGTCATTCTACTCCTGTCCTCTATACTCCTTAGTAATTAGCAAAACAGTGCAAATAAAAAGAAAAAAGAAACCTCAATTAGATATGTGCATTGAGAAAAGAAATCCTCCTGTTTGGTTCCCGCAGGGATTTGAACCTATGAGCCCTATGCTGAAAGGTAGAAGTGCTAACCACTCAGCTAGATTGTAGCTACTCACAGTTATTTACATAAACAGACATTTGTTTAACTAATGAGGAGTAAACTGTGGGTAAAGGCACGCTGATGTCAAACCTGCTGGGTCTCGTACTTTGCAGTTCAAACAAATCATACATGCCCCCTTTTGCCCCTATGCCCACACTGAAACCTGAAGACAAATCAGCCATGAAATGCCTTCGTGGTAAAACCCCTTTAAGCTGTGCTGTCATGTTATTTTTAGAAAGAAAATACTTTCTCCTGAAAACCCTTACATAATTATTCAGTCTTTTTCTGATTGTACTGTCATGAGCTTGAACATTGCTAACTGAGGCCTGTAAAGTAAGCTGTAACTCTTGGGGTTTTTTACATTCTCTGAGAATTGCATAGTCTGACTGTCAGGTGAATTTTCTGGGATATCCACTCCTAAGAAGACTGTCTATTGTCTTATATTTTTTTCATTTGAGAATAAACTCTATCACTGTAGAATGCTGCACCTCAAATTGTTTGGAAATGGCTTTTTAACATTCCCAGGTTGAGGGGCAGCAACAATTGTATCTCTAAGTTAATTGCTGATATCTGTCTTCTTTGGCATAATGTTAACACATACCTGAATGCTCTAGACCAGCAAACTGCCCAAACTTCTGATGTTATGGAGGGGGCCATGCTTGCTTATGATCGAGTAATCAAGATCATTTAATTAGCAGCACCTGGCTGCTTACTATGCTACTTACTCTATTAATTCCTGTGAAACCAAGAGTATATGAGTTTTCCACACTTTGCTTCTGCATGTTGATCTAATTTGTAAATAAATGACATTGTAATTTATCATGTGTTGTTGTGCATCTGAGGTTGCATTTACCTAATATTAAGAGCCATCAATGACCGGGGGTGTTATCTATGAAAATTGTCTATCAGTAAGACTGTGATTGTTGCCCATAGCAACCAATCAGAACTCAGCTTTTATTTTTCCAGAGCACTATATGAAATTAAAGCTGAGCTCTGACTGGTTGCTATGTGCAACAAAGACAGTATTACTGCTAGACAGTTTTCATACATACGGCCCCTGGTCCTTAGACTATGTCTATACAGCTAAGTTAAAGTACCATCAGAAATTCAACGGTATTTTAACTTCACCACACCACGTTTTTTGTTAGAAAAAAATGCGTTTGGATTTCAGATTTCCCACGGCCCCGTACATTGAGAGCTACAGGAATTCCCGGCGGAAGATAAAACATGTTCTCTCTTCTTTTGGATGGTTGGTGGTTTAGAAATGCTCAGTAAAAAATCCATGCTGTATAGATTACAGCAAGATGTTCTACTGAGGGCTACACAGCACAGGTTACTGTCAGATTTTCAGCAGATTCTAAATACTGAAACCGCCAAAAATCTGATGAAAGACCTGTGCTGTGTAGACATAGTCTTTGTGGTTATTAAAATTAGGTAAATGCAACCTCAGATGCACAACAACACATGATAAATTACAATGTGTCATTTAAAAATCAGGTCAATTTGCAGAAGCAGTGTGTGGAAAACTCAGTGTACTCTTGCTTTCACAGGAATTAATAGGGTAAGTAGCATAGTAAGCAGCCAGGTGCTGCTAATTAAATGATCTTGATTACTTGATCATCAGCAAGTGTGACCCCCTTTATAACATCAGAAGTTTTGGCAGTTTTCTGGTCTGGAGCATTCAGGCATGTGTTAACATTATCCCAAGGAAGACAGACATCAGCAATTAACTTAGAAATGCAATTGTTACTGCCCCTCAATCTGGGAAGTGTTAAAAGGCCATTTCCAAACAATTTGAAGTCTGTCATTCTACAGATATATAGTCTTACTGCTAGACAGTTTTCATACATAAGGCCCACATTTTTTTTACTATGGCCTGATACATAAAACCACAGACTTTCTTATTATCATAAAGCCTCGTTCACACGGCTTATTTGGGCGCTGATTGAAGCCGTACTGCGCGCCGTATTTGCGCTGCAGTACGGCTCCAATCCGTCCCGGTAACTACGGTAATCCACAGTTCTCATAGAGAACTACGGATTCCGTCTCTTCTCCCTGCTCGGCGAATCCGCCGCGGGGGGAGAAAGTGACATGCACATTATTTACGGCGTGTACGCGCCATAGATAATGACAGTCTATGGGGCCGGCGAGCTGCCACCCCCCAACCCCCTTCCCCCCCCCTCCCCGTCCCGCCCCGCTGCACGGCTGCCGGCGTATTTGCGGGGCGAAATCCGTCCCCGCAATTACGCCGGCAATAAGCCATGTGAACCAGGCCTAACTGTACCTCTACTTTGTTTATGTAATACTAATACTTTATAGATTTTTTTCAGTAAATGGTATTTTATGTCTTAATTTTAAATAAACCTGCAGCAACCATTTGGAATCATAACACCCATATTTTTACTTTGCAGAAGACTGATGTAAACCAGTGGCTGCATGATTGTAATTTATTATTGCAACATTAAACTGTGATATAGTCTAATGCAACATGTTCTCTTAAATTCTGTTTTGTACTGTTTTTTCTTGAATGTGTCTTCACACCCATAACAATATTCACATCTGTTGAAGCTACTTGATGTTCCCGCAGAACAGGTATTATTTTTAACATGAGGTGCTTTTACACTCAGGATTACCAATATAAATAGATTAGGTTATTTACCATTTAAAGTCACTTTTTGCTTTTCACAGCTTTTATGAAATTCTGACATATACATCACTAGATGTAGTGTTTTTCTGGTTTGTTCATAGTAGACACTATTCTTGTTACTGCTTGTCTTTATTTTTGCTGAAGTATATGATCCACTCACAAAATTGTTCTACATTTCCCATACCTGTTGAATTATTATGTCAGATTCACAAGCAGTATTTAGAGGCATTTTTCAGAGTTTTTAGTCTACTTTTTCATGTATTTTTTCACAAAACACTGTAGCTAGATGTTTAGTTCTAATTCATAAGATTATATGAATGATGTTTTACTTTTAAGATGCAACATGTTTAGGATATGGAATTTTTCATGATTTTTTTCCCACTGGTTTCAGAAGCTTTTTTTAACCCTGTTAGTACCACAATGTAACTGAATGTCATGGTTTTTACTGCTCAGCTACAGTGCAGGTGACACTATTCCTCAATGGTCAAAATCAGAGCTATCTCCACTCAGCCATTTAACCCCTTAGGATATGTTCAAAAGGAAAAGAAAGTGGAAGAATAAAAAAAGTGGAATCTACATTTCTTGATTTTCAATGTGAATCCACACCATAGTTCACACTGTGAACTGCGGCACAGATTTTTATTTTTTTTTTTTAACAAAAATTGACAGTCTGCATGTGATTTCTTTAACAGAGAAACCCATCGAATTCTCTGTCTGGAACCCTACATGTGAATTAGCCCCATTAAAGTAGGGCTAATCTGTGCTCAAAACCACATCCAAATCCACAACGTATAAACTACAAATCTACTGCAGATATGTTATGCCTCAGATTTATGCCTTTTGCATCACAACTAGAGATGGGCGAATTGATTATAACGAAGTGGGATTCGTTTAGAATTTCAGGAAAACTTCGATTCTGAACAAAGTCGAAGTTTGGGGTGATTGCGGGAACAAAAGCTTTTTTTTTAATTGATAAAAGGTGCGAGACAGGGCGTTCGGGGGGCAAAGAAGTCTGGGTATAGAAAGGCGTAGCCAAAATGACAGTGCAGAGATGAACCCATCAGGCCCCGGGGGTTTCTGTGCATCACGCCTATATAAGCCCCGGGCGCAACACTGGCAGTTCACATGTTTTCCTGTGTGTGTAGGGAAGCGTGTGTGATATCTATACTAAAAACTACTTTTTTTACAGGATTTTGGGGGTGTCAGCTTTCTAGAGATGTTTCTTACGTTCTAATTTATTTTGTGGGGTATTGGAATAAAAGTCCAGTGGCGCCCAATTTCAGCTGCATTACTTTTTAATGCAACTGCTCAGTTCTGAAGCACATTGAATACCCAAGGGGTTTTTAAAGCGTGTTTTTGTGTTGTATTCAGTTAAGAAACACGTTTTTACAATCCAAATCCCCTTTAAATTTTTGGTCGTATTTTTTTTGGCAATTTAGCCCAGGGGTTAATTAAGCGTTGTTCGGGTTTTTGGGTAAAAAAGAAATGGTGTTTTTAAAACGCCAAAGAAAAATTTTGCCTGAGCAAATTCATACCAAAGGGAAATTTAAAGCCTGTTTGTCTTTTTATTATTCAATAAAATACACAGGTTTTTAAAGGCACATCAAGAAAAATTTTTCCTGGTCATTTGTGGAGGCAATTTTTATCAAGGGTTACCCAAGCTTTTGGGGTTTTCATTTGGGTAAAAAATCGGGGTGGTATTTACTTTAAAACAGATATCTTATAAACTGTCTTTTTTTTTTAAAAAAAACAGTTGTCGACAGAGAGGGGGCAGGTTCCCCTGGAGGGGCAGGGCAAAAAATTCTGGAGAGGCACGGTCAAGCACAAAAGGGGGACTCGCAGCGGGGGTTCCTGGTAGGCCAAAACTCCCGTTCATCTAGCGGCGTGTGTTTTTTCAGCAACCCAAAGGGTTCTTGATTGGTTGACTGGGTCATCCACTTCCCCCCAGTGACATCGACAACCCCACCCAAGAGTCTGGGAACATCGACAAAACCCCTTATTTGGGCAGGCCCCGGGAGCGGGTAGCGGGCCCTCACTGTCCCAACTCGCCACGTCCCACCGGGTTTCCCCTCAGCCGAGTTACTATTTGGTCTGGGCTCAGCCCCACTATACAGCGGGAGAAAAATTTTGAGGCTAGCGCTACTTGGAAACAAGAGGTGGGGCAATCCCCCCCGTTTCTTGAGTATTGATGTGGAGAGTGGCATGGGAGGTTTTTTGGCGAGCATTAAGCTCTGCAACCCCAAACTTTGGGGAGGCAGCAGTACAACCCAAAAACACTCATGAAGTAAAAGGGGGGTTTGAATCCAGTTTCTGCATTCACCATTTTGTTCAAATAGGTATGGAAACTTGAACTGAAGGGGAACATAACTACGGAAATGTTTTAGGTGTTTATTTTCATTCTGTCCCATTTTTGGGTTTGAATCATACAAAATTGGAATGGGGCAAAACAAAAAAAAAGCAAAAGACAAAGCTGCAAAACTGCCAAAAAACCCCCTTTTAAAGGTGGAAAAAGGGGGGGCCCCCCCAACAAAAACCCCCCTTTAAAAAATTTGGTTGGGGAAAAAGGGGAGGCCCCCCCCTGAATTTTTAAGGGGGAAAAAGGGGAGGCCCTCCCCAAAAGGGGGTTTTAACGGTGGAAAAAGGGGGGAAAGGGGGGGGGCCCCTCCCCTGTTTAAAACCCCCGGGTGGAAAAAGGGGAGGTCCCTTCCCCCCCCTTTTAAACCTTTTTTGTTCTTCAATTTCCCCTGTTCAAAAATTTCCCCTTTTAAATATATTTATTCCGTTCATTTTTTTCCCCCTGTCATCGTTCCTTTTCCCCCCGTTTTACCCGCCTTTCTGCTAGTTACCTACCTTGAATCTCCCCGTGCCCTCCCCTTTTGGCCTGCCTTTTACTACGAGTTTCGTTTTACGTTTTGTCCCTCGCGCACCTCGGCTGCCACCTAGCTGCGCCCAGGGGTACCCCGGGTGGACTCCCGCGCAAAAAGTCCACCTGCTTGGGGCAGGTTGGTAAAAACCGGGCCTATTAGCCCCGCCCCCTGGCGTGGCCACTGCCCCTCTTGGGGTGATCCAGGGAGCCACACCCGTGTCTTACAAGGGAAAAAAGAATCCAAGTTTTTTTCCATTTCTTTAATGGGGCGGTCCCCCCTTTGAAAAGGGGGGGATGAGTACCACCAACTTGGACGGAGCCGGATGGTAGAACTACTGCTGTTCTTGGAAATCGTCTCGGTAAACGACTGGGGCCCCCCTTTGAGTGCCGAGGAGCAGGAGTATCTGGACTGGTGATGATTAATAGACAGGGAGTTCTTGGCAGGGTGGTTTTAAACCTTGACTGCCTGAATGGGAGAGTGCCACTGGGTGCTACAGCTGTTGGGGCAGGTGGACCCCCCTTGAAAAAAGTATGGTGACACTGATGATGTTTATGCAGGGTCTGGTGCCCGTTAGGTCCCTGGTCAGCTTTACTTTTTGCCCACAGATTCTAATATAGTTTGTTAACCCCTTGGTGTCCGTCAAAAAACTGGCACACGCCCAGTAGGGATTTTACCCCCAAAACGCTCACTGACTGATGTTACTGCCCCTGACCCGGGGAGCCCCTGTGGCACTACCTTTTGGGGACCGCAAAATGGGTGGGCTAAATGTGCCCAATCGTTTGGCTCCCAACCCCCAAAGCTGCCACCCCGCTGACTCCCGGCCCATCCGACTTCGGGCTGGCCCCTGCCGGACACAAAGCTGCTGCTCTCTTTTCCCTTTATAATGATGAACCCCTTTTACACTTTGGTATGGGTCAGCTGATAGCATCAATGGCTTTTAAAACCCCCAGTATGCTGATGACACCCCAAATTTTCATCCCCGGCCCGCATTAACTCTTACGTCCAAGATCCCCCGATTTTCGTTTCAAAGCCCCCTTCTCCTCCTCTCCTAAACTTAATGTAGAGATAAAGTAAGCTTCCAGGGCCCGGGGCAAAACGAGGGTAGGGGACCCGTGGGCGCCACTTTACCCAGGGGGAAAAGGGGGCACAAGGAGGCATGGAGTGGGCTGAATTTCCGTTTTGGGGGGCTCTTTATGCCTTGTTAAAAGGGCACCAGAATAACTTGTCCCCGCCTCGCGCTTCTCCCGGCTCCCATGTCGTCGGGTCCATCAAATTAGTGTTTGCCCGTCACCCCCCCTCCCCCTAACGGGGGTCGCTGTAAAAGCCTACCGCTCGCAAAAATAACCCCCATTTAAACTTTCCCTTTACTATTTGCCCCTTCTCAAGAAGCAGGGATGTCTTCCCCTTCTTTGCTGCCCCCTGTCCCCCAAAAGTTGGTCCCAGTATAGTGGGCAGAGGCCCCAGCACATAGTAGTTCTCTGGCTTGGGAAGCAAGGGGCAGAGTGGGTTGAGGCCCGGTAGAGCCCCCCCCTGCTCCCGGCCATGCCAAAAAAGGGTTTTGTGTGACAAACCACGACTCTTGTCTTGTCGATGTCATCTGGGGGAAAGTGTATGACCTAGTGTGTGGTTTTTAAACATGGCCGGTAGTGACACCGGATGCGTGTCGCAGGGGGACTCCTGCTAACTCCCCTTACTGTGCTGCGATCTGGGTCTCCCGGAACCTACTACGGTTCTTTGACGTATGGGTTGGATGACCCTCACTTGTTTTTTTTCCCGTGCGGCCATGCTTTATCGGTACATTCCCACCTCGTTTTTTGGTATTTTGCCCTCTTAAAATGCCCAGGGGAAATTTTAAGTGAAACGATTCTAAAGGGGGGGGCGTCTATGGTTTATTTCTAAAAACAACATTGTATGAAGACCAAACCCAAACTCCCTCTGCATATTTAAGCATGGACAAGTTTTACAGACCCCCAGGCTCTGTGCAGCCCGGAAATAGCTGTTTTTTTTAAAGCGATTCGTCCCGAAGTAATTCGGACCAAAACAAATTTTGTTGGAAAAGTCGGTGAATCGAATTTTTGAGAAATTCGCCCATCCCTAATCACAACCAATTTTTTTTTTGTGAACATCCTGTACCCTAAGATGCTGTGGCCAACTCATAATATATAAATATTGCCACCAAAATATTAATACTTATGAAGCAATATATAATATCTTGATCCAGTCTGATGGCAATTTGGGGATCAGAAATAAATTATTCCTTTAGCGCAGACTGGTTCTGGCTTTATGGGTTCCAAAGTTTGCATCAGTAGGAGGAAACAAAGCTTAAAAATTCCCTATCCTCCTCCTTTCATCCATATGATAAATATCCTAGCACATATACACTTTTTGTTTGGGGCCCCGATTTCACAATGCCCTTTTTACTTTGCAAAGGTAACCTGATTTCAGATTTTTGAGGGATTGTATTTTAGGTGACTTTAACTGATTTAATGCGCCTAAAAACTATTAAAATAGCATGTTGAACACGATGTAGAACGCAAACATTTGCTTTTTTTTTTAACGACAGTAAGAGTTGGTGTGTCTCGAGTTCTAAAACATCGTGACGTTTCACTTGAACTTAACTTTTCTTGAACGGTTCGATCAACACTACTTGCCAGTCTTCCACCCCTACACCCCTGCAAAATTAGAGTATATTGCTAATAATTGGTCTGGTAGAAAGGGCTCAAAGTGAATCTTTCACCATTTTTTTTACTAGTTAAAACCTAGATAGAACCCCATTCTTTTTTTCTTAGGCCGGGTTTCCAGGCTTATTTTGGGATGGATTTGGGCCCCCTATTCCCCCTGTAAAGCGGAAAAAACGGGGAAATCATCCCATCATTACGGAATCACAGTTCTATAGAGAATTGGATTCGTTCCTCTCCTGTCGCGAAATTCGGCGAGGGGGAGAAAGTGACATGCACATTATCCCGCGGGGTACCTCTGGATAATGGGTGTCTATGGGGGGCCGTGGGCTCCCCCCCCCTGCCCGCCCCCCCCTCATGGATCCAAATTAATTGCGGGGAAATCCTTCCCGCAATTTGCCGGCA
>JAODAL010046977.1:0-30387 GCA_025379985.1 Phyllomedusa bahiana | reverse complement strand
TTGGGTCCTGCATTATCTTTCCAGGAACCTGTGTAAAATTTGCAGATGTCAATCACTCCAAAGTGAGTGGGGAATGAGTGGGGGAAAAAAAGATGTTTCGCCTACTAGTTACAAAGGATAAGATCACTTTGCTGTTCAACCAATAATTAAAGGGTGCCATGGACACGGGCAGCACGGGTTATGCTGCTCCAAATCCAATGTACCCGGGTTGAACTACTCAAAAACGCGGTCCTCTGAGTCAACAAAATGGAACTGGCACAGAGCAAACACTGAAGCATATAGTGCAGGAGGGGGAAGAGAACTCCCTAACGCAAATGAGCAAAGTGCCTAAGTTTCCCAGAGTAGACAGAATCACATATCCATGCCACAGCAGCAGAGGGAGACCAAAGGTTCCTTTACTGATGAGAATCCTTCCATCTTATCTTGTGATTTCTCTCAGGTACTTTATCAGTCACCATGTTAAATTCTGCTTCCTGGAGGCCATGAAGGATTCTGCATTTGTTTTTCCCTTTTATCCTTTGTAAATGTCCAAAAAATGCTGCATTCTCTTTCCAGGAGCATGTCTAAAATCACTCATTTCTAATGTGCTCTGGGAATGATGAAGATTTTTTTTCAAATAGACAGAAAACAAAAAAAATAAATGACACCAATCTGCTCCATAAAAAGCTGAGTGTCCCCCCTTAGCTTCCTCACTGTCTTTAAGTTCTCTACCCCGGGCAGCGGTGATTTCCCTGGCTGCTCCGTCCCCGAGTTGGCTTGTGCGACCTCCTCAGACAACCTGGCTCCTCCGAGTTCCCCCAAACACCTATTTACTGAGGGAAAGGGGCGTTGGGCACCTAGTTTGGGAGCTCTCTCCCTCGTGCTAATGCACCCACTAAAAAACCCGAAATACAAAGTAACATAAGTCATGGTGCAGTCATCCACCCATATGGGGGCAAGGAAACCCAAATCCCAACTGAACAATACCAACACCTAAAACCCGGGAAGGGGCAGTATTTTCAAGTGCAACCACAGCACCCAGCACAGGGAGGCCGTTACTTTACCAATAGTTTTCCTTCCATCCTGTGATTTTATCCAATGTTTTATAAAACAATATCACGCTTAGGTCACAACTGTAACAGTAGACATAGTGCAGACTCTGACCCATACAGCACAGAGGGAGCAGAACTCCCAACCCCATTTAATCCAACAGCCTAAGCCTCGATGGTGGCGGGAGTACAGGTGCAGCCACGAAACCCCCCCAGGAAGCCTTTCCCCTGCCTAAAGTTTCCTTCCACCGGGGTTTTTTCACAGAAAAAAAAAATAATTTTCCCCCATAAAAGGTGAGTTCCCCCCCGTCTCTCCCCCTGACATCTTTAATGCCAATTTTACAGGCAGCAGTGTGAGTTCCTGCTGCGCCGTCCGTGATTTGGCCGGTGCACCTCCTCAAAAAACCCCCCGGGTCCCCCAAATTCCCCCAGAGTCACCATGTTACGAGAAATCAGACACCCGACCGATATAGCACAAGGGAGAAGTAACCCCAAACTCAGGTGATCCAAAAGCCTAACCTCTGATGGGGTGGGGGTTACAGGGTCGCACCACAGCCCCGCGGAAACATAGTTTAGTTACAAAAAGACCCAACTATTTATTTCTTCATTATCGTCCCAGGAACTGGTTTAAAATGGACCCAATATCCATCATCTCCAAAGATCCTGGGAAAGACTGAGAGAAAAAATGGAGGAAAAAAAAAATCACTTTTCTATCTGCTCCATAAAAGGCGCTGCATTGCTGTTTGGGGCCCCCCTCTGAAAAACGTTTTGTGCCATCATACAGACAAAGTCTTGGGTTCTGTCTGCACGTCCTCGCGATGCGGCCGGGGCGACCTCCTCAACAACCTGCCCTCCAGCTCCCCCAAAATCACCACTTATACCAAGCTCAGTGCAGACACAAAGGACAAATTCCCAAAACCCAGGGGGATCCAACACCTAAGGGTTTGTCTACACAGACAATTTTCCACAATTTCTGTGGGTTTTTTAAAATTTAGAAACCTCTGAAAAATCTATAAGAACTTTTCACACAGACGCCCGAAAAAAGCCAAAAAACCTCAACAAAAAAAATAAAAACCACCCAAAACCAAATCCCCCAAATTTTCTCCAAAAAGGCTGCTGTCACTGAGCTGTTTGGGCCACCTCTCGTAACTCTTTTAGTGCCCCTATTGGACCAGGGTTGTTTCGTCTGTCACATCCTCACGAGTTTTGCTGGTGCAACCTCCCAGGAACTGGGTCCTCCAAAGGGCTCATGTTTACGAGAAAGGTGCAAAACCCGGCCCCTATGACAGAAGGGGCAAACTCTCAAACTCAGGTGACCAACAGCCCAAAACCCCCAAAAGGGGGCAGGGGGTTACAGGGCACGCCCCAGACCCACATGAGATGACTTTTCCCCTACCTATAAGTTTCCTTCCATCCTTGATGTTTTTGTTCAATCTTTATAGAATTTTATCACGCTTAACGGCGAAAAAAACCGGGAAAGCGAACAATAACACTGGACTTGTGCAGGGGACCGACCTCGACGGAGGACCAAACGGCCACACTCAGAGAGCCAGCACTTCCCTGGTAGTGGGTTTTCAGGGCTGCAGCCAGACTCCATCCACACTCGTTGGTCTCTGCATTATCTTTTTCCCGGGAACTGTGTAAATTGGCAGATGTCAATCACCCAAAGTGAGTCGGAATGAGTGGGGGGAAAAAAAGAGTGATTCGCTCTACTAGTTACAAAGGATAAGAGTCACTTTGCTGTTGGGACAATTCATAAGTGCCATCCACACGGGGCAGCAGCGGGGTCTATTTTCTGCCAATGTCAAAAGTGGTTTTTTTTCGGCGAAAACCTACTCAACAATGGGCTCTTTTTGAGTCCCAAAAAATGGAACAGAGCACAGTGCAAACACTGAAGCATATAGTGCAGGAGGGGGAAGAGAACTCCCAAACTCAAATGAGCAAAGTGCCTAAGTTTCCCAGGTTGCCAGAAAACACATCTTTTGGCCACACAAAAGAAGTTTAAACCCAAAATTCCTTTACCCATTTAGGGAAACCTTCCGGGGTCTCTCCCTTTTCCCCTTTTTTTGTATGCCCGCGTGATGTTTTTAAAAGTGAATAAAAACCTATAGAAAGAGGAACCCCGGGGATGCAGCTATTTAAATTTTTATATTTTGCATTAATTTAAAAAAGTAAAAAAAATAAATTTTTTTATTTTTATAAATTTTAAAAATTGTTATTGATGAATAATTAGTGATTAATATTTGATAATTAATAATTAGTAATAATTAGTAATTATTATTTTTTTAAATGGGGCGGGTTTGGGAAGCTATAGGTTAATTTTAAAATAAAATTGTGGTGATAGGTTTATTTCAATCCTATAATTAGATAAAGGTGTGTAGTTTATGATTGACACAAGTTCCAAAAGGTGGATTTGGTCATGGATAGGTTACATTAATAGAGTTTAATTGATTTGAAAGAAAAAGCATTGAAAAACGGATCCGAAAAATGCATCCAAAAACGCATCTGCAGCTGCATTTTTGGATACGTTTTTTTTATGCAGTTTGGATGCTCTTCTGGTAAAAAACGGATCCAAAAACAGATCCAAAACATCGTGTGAACATATCCTTACACTGTGTGAACATATCTTTAGGGTGTTCCCATTGGCTACATTAGCACAAGCAACAATGAAATTGAATTCCATATTATCCTACATCTATGGTCCTGAATAGACATCTCCAGACTGGACAATCAAAGAGCCAGTCACATTGATGATGTCTACAACCAACAATTCACTGTAGATGGTGAGAAAGCAATCGGGTGAGAGCAAAGTGGTCTACAGCAGCTTCCACAGACCTGGTGCAGAGTTCTTCTGAAGTAGAGACCAGACGGGCGATCACCCCACGCACAGAGCTCCGGGAGGTTCTCAAGACGAATGGACAGCGTGGAGCTCATTGACTTATAAAGGTCAAGTGAAGGTTCTGACTTGTGGGTGACTGAACGTTGGAGGATTGGGCGATTTGTCTCTCAGGTCAGTGGAGGTCGTATCATCATGGATTTTAGTTCACAAGTGTGACCTTTGTTATAGTCTAGGCCTTCGTCATATACCTGTATAATACATCACATTCCAGTATCAGAACCCGGGGAGGTTCTCAAGACGAATGGACAGCGTGGAGCTCATCGACTTATAAAGGTCAAGTGAAGGTTCTGACTGGAGGCAAATGACTTGTAGGTGACTGAACGTTGGAGGATTGGGCGATTTGTCTCTCAGGTCAGTGGAGGTCGTATCATCATGGATTTTAGTTCCCAAGTACACCTTTGTTATTGTCTAGGACTTCGTCATATACCTGTATAATACATCACATTCCAGTATCAGAACCCGGGGATTTGTGTTGTGCTGAGGGTTCGAGGTGAGCTTGGCAATGGCTAAAAAATCATGAGACCGATCACCAGACCGGAAGAGTGAAATGTATCATTCATGGACCACACGCTTCCTCTTCTTTTCTGCAAAAAGGTTGGTGACTGCACAGTTTTGTGAATTTTTTGAGGTTTGGTTTTGAAGGCGTCTACTGAGTGGTGTAAGTGATAGCAGTACTTTACTCTGTGGATGGTTATGAGGACTATTATTACTGCAATACCAAATGTAAAGGGGTTTTATGTTTTGTCACACGAGAAGGCTGGGGGGAACATTTTAAAACGCCTGGATTTTCTGGGTTTGGGTACAAAGTGACGTGCGCACTTTTGGGGGGTTTTGTGTTCTTGCTCTGAAAAGGTTCTCCTCTGCTATCGAGGTACGATGTGTTGGTCTGTATCATGAGACCCCCAGGGGGGGGGGGTTTTTTTTTCCCTCCAGCCCTCCAGCCCTCTTTTGATTCCAGCCCATGGGCGTGCTATGTGAGTGTTTCTTGCATAGGCTTCCTCTTTCCTGTGCTCCTGCTCACCAACACTCACCAGCAGCTGCTACATTGCCTTGGAATTAGGTAAGTTGGATTTCAATTATCATTGAAATTGGTCACTTGTGTATACATATATACTGTACAGCCAGTGTGGGACTGGAGCGCTTTGGGTGCAACAGTGGAAATTTATTCTGGGGGTCCACCGGTGGAGTTGTTTCTGGGGGCCAACCTACAGCTACTGTACCTGCCTCTTATCCTCTGCCTCTTGCTTTTCGTCTCTCTCTTTGACTTTTTGCCTTTCCCAAGGATGTATATGCAGTTTAAAAGAAACTCCAGGTCTGCCATGCTCAGGAGCCCATCGGGGGTCTCCCCAGTTCCCCTGTGGGACAGTCTGAGGCTGTGTACAAGGTTGTCACCTGTAAGCAATAGGTAGTGACTAAGAATAACTTTTTGGCTTAAAGCGCGTAAGTGCTGTTTACTACCCGGCCTCGTGCTTCTTTGAATTTTTCATGCTTCGTATATAACAAAGGATTATTTTCTTGTAAAAACCCAGAGCGCTTTCCGTGCAAGGCAAACAAATTCAAAAGAGGGTTTAGCTGGCTACAGGGGGTGAAGGGTAAGGGGGGAGTGGGTTTCAGGGGGTGAACTGGTTCAGGGGGGGAGCGGCTACAGGGGGTGGCTGGTTTCAGGGGGTGGGGTTTCAGGGGGTGAGTGGTACAGGGGGTGAGCTGCCTTCAGGGGGTGGAGTGGCTAAGGGGGGGGCTGGTTACGGGGGGGGGAGTGGTTTCAGGGGGTGAGTGGTTTCAGGGGGGTGGCTGGGGAAAATTTTTTTTTTTGTTAAAGGGGGGGGCGGTGGGGGGGGCTACTGGGGGTAGCTGGTACGGGGGTGAGCTGTTTCAGGGGGTGGCTGGCTCAGGGGGGGGCTGACTTCAGGGGGGTGACTGGGTTTCAGGGGGTGAGCTGTACGGGGGTGAGTGGTTTGGGGGGGAGCTGGGGGTTCGGGGGTGGCTGGCTAAGGGGGTGGTTGGCTACGGGGGGACTGGTACGGGGGGGAAATGGTACAGGGGGTGAGTGTTACTGGGGGAGTGAGACAGGGGGTGAGCGGCTACAGGGGGGTGGTGGTTACAGGGGGTGGGGGTACAGGGGGTGAGTGCTACAGGGGGTGGCGGTACGGAGTGAGCTGGTACGGGGGGGGTGAGGGGCTACGGGGGGGGTGGCGGGCTACAGGGGTGAGCGGAAAGGGGTGAGTGGTACAGGGGGTGAGCTGGTACGGGGGTGACTGTACAGGGGGGGAGTGGTTACGGGGGGGTGACGGGATAAGGGGGTGAGTGATAAGGGGTGAGCTGATAGGGGGGTGTGGGTTACGGGGGGTGAATTTCAGGGGGTGATTTGGTTACGGGGGTAAATGGACAGGGGGTGAGCGATACAGGGGGGTGAGCTGGCTACAGGGGTGGGTGTGGTACAGGGGGGAGTGGTTACGGGGGTGAGCTGGGTACCGGGGGTGAGCTGCCTACAGGGGGTGAGCGGGTACAGGGGGTGAGCTGGTTACAGGGGGTGAGCTGACTACAGGGGGGTGAGCTGGCTACAGGGGGTGAGCTGGCTACAGGGGGTGAGCTGGCTACAGGGGGTGAGCTGGCTACAGGGGGTGAGCTGGTTACAGGGGGTGAGCTGACTACAGGGGGAGAACTGGCTACAGGGGGTGAACTGGCTACAGGGGGTGAGCTGGCTACAGGGGGTGAGCTGACTACAGGGGGTGAGCTGGCTACAGGGGGTGAGCTGACTACAGGGGGTGAGCTGACTACAGGGGGTGAGCTGACTACAGGGGGTGACTTGGTTACAGGGGGTGAGCTGACTACAGGGGGTGAGCTGACTACAGGGGGTGAGCTGGCTACAGGGGGTGAGCTGGCTACAGGGGGTGAGCTGGTTACAGGGGGTGAGCTGGCTACAGGGGGTGAGCTGACTACAGGGGGTGAGCTGACTACAGGGGTTGAGCTGGTTACAGGGGGTGAGCTGACTACAGGGGGTGAGCTGACTACAGGGGGTGAGCTGACTACAGGGGGTGAGCTGGCTACAGGGGGTGAGCTGACTACAGGGGGTGAGCTGGTTACAGGGGGTGAGCTGGCTACAGGGGGAGAGCTGACTACAGGGGGTGAGCTGACTACAGGGGGTGAGCTGACTACAGGGGGTGAGCTGGCTACAGGGGGAGAGCTGACTACAGGGGGTGAGCTGACTACAGGGGGTGACATTGTTACAGGGGGAGAGCTGACTACAGGGGGTGAGCTGGTTACAGGGGGTGAGCTGACTACAGGGGGTGAGCTGGCTACAGGGGGTGAGCTGGCTACAGGGGGTGAGCTGGTTACAGGGGGTGAGCTGGCTACAGGGGGTGAGCTGGCTACAGGGGGTGAGCTGGTTACAGGGGGTGAGCTGACTACAGGGGGTGAGCTGGCTACAGGGGGTGAGCTGACTACAGGGGGTGAGCTGACTACAGGGGGTGAGCTGACTACAGGGGGTGAGCTGACTACAGGGGGTGAGCTGGCTACAGGGGGTGAGCTGGTTACAGGGGGTGAGCTGACTACAGGGGGTGAGCTGACTACAGGGGGTGAGCTGACTACAGGGGGTGAGCTGGTTACAGGGGGTGAGCTGACTACAGGGGGTGAGCTGGCTACAGGGGTGAGCTGACTACAGGGGGTGAGCTGGCTACAGGGGGTGAGCTGACTACTGGAGGTGAGCTGACTACAGGGGGTGAGCTGACTACTGGGGGTGAGCTGGCTACAGGGGGTGAGCTGACTACAGGGGGTGAGCTGACTACAGGGGGTGAGCTGGTTACAGGGGGTGAGCTGACTACAGGGGGTGAGCTGACTACAGGGGGTGAGCTGGTTACAGGGGGTGAGCTGGTTACAGGGGGTGAGCTGTCTCCTAACGTAGACACATTAGCCTTATATATTAGCCTGCTATATCAGCAGCCGGATATAAGTGCAGGCCTGAGAGACATCTCTGAGATGAACATGGAATGTGTCTACGTTAGGAGACTTCTTATCTCACCCCCAGGGTCTCTCAAGACAGTATCCAGCTGGCACACTGCACACGTTTCTATGTCCATCTATATCTTGTATGAATTGAAACATATTAATCCTATGATATCTGGGCAAGTAGCCAGAAAAATGCTTTACAGTGCCTTGCGAAAGTATTCAGCCCCCTTGAACTTTTTAACCTTTTGCTACATTTCAGGCTTCAAACATAAAGATATCAAATTTAAATTTTTTTTTGTGAAGAATCAAGAACAAGTGGAAGCAAATTTATTGGATATTTTAAACTTTTGTAAAAAAAGTAAAAAACTGAAAAGTGGGGCGTGCAAAATTAATACTTTGTAGCGCCTTCCATTTCAATATGATCGCTTGCACAGGGCTCCTTGGGAGGTTTAAAGTTTGGGAAATCTTTTTGTATCCAAATCCGGCTTTAAACTTCTCTACAACAGTATCATGGAGCTGTCTGGTGTGTTCCTTGGTCTTCATGATGCTCTCACCCCGAGACTATCCCAGAGCAGGTGTATTATACGGAGACTTGATTACATACAGGTGGATTAGATTTATCATCATCAGTCATTTAGGACAACATTGGATCAGAGATCCTCACTGAACTTCTGGAGGGAGTTTGCTGCACTGAAAGGAAAGGGGCCGAATTATTTTGCACGCCCCACTTTTCAGTTTCTTATTTTTTACAAAAGTTTAAAATATCCAATAAATTTAATTCCACTTCACAATTAAAAATTTTTTAAAAAATGTACAAAAAATAAGAAACTGAAAAGTGGGGCTTGCAAAATTATTCGGCCCCTTTACTTTCAGTGCAGCAAACTCACTCCAAAAGTTCAGTGAGGATTTCTGACTGATCCAATGTTCTCCAAAATGACTGATGATGATAAATCTAATCCACCTGTGTGTAATCAAGTCTCGTATAAATGCACCTGCTTGTGATAGTCTCAGGGTTCTGTTTAAAGCGCAAGAGGAGCATCATGAAGACCAAAGGGAAAACACACCAGGCCGTCCGTGATACTGGGGTTTGGAGAAGTTTAAGTGGATTTGGATACAAAAAGATTTCCCAAACTTTAAACATCCCAAGGAGCACTGTGCAAGCGATCATATTGAAATGGAAGGTGCTACAAAGTATTAACTTAAGGGGGCTGAATAATTTTGCACGCCCCGCTTTTCAGTTTTTTTCTCTTTTTCAAAAGTTTAAAATATCCAATAAATTTCGTTCCACTTCACAATTGTGTCCCACTTGTTGTTGATTCTTCACAAAAAAATTACAATTTTATAACTTTATGTTTGAAGCCTAAAATGTGGCAAAAGGTTGAAAAGTTTGAAGGGGGCCGAATATTTTCGCAAGGCACTGTAAATACTGAGCACTTTTTATAAACTTTGGAATACACTCACTTGATACACAACTACGTGTGTACGTGTACGTGTGTCTGTTCCTCCCCATATTGCTCTCTAATTCGGAACTCTGCAACATACTATGAGAACCCTTGATGTCCCCAACACTAAAATCACATTTTAATAGGTTCCATTAAAGGGGTTATCTCACTACATTGATTCATCTCACCTCGGTCCTGTTTTCTTGGTTTCATTTTGAAACCAGGGGCGTGTTTACTGGCTTCTACTAGGCTGCTATAGCAACCAGTTTTCATTTCGCAGCTATTTAGGAGAGATCACACAGGTCTGTTGCTATAGCAACCAGTACTGGCAGCCTATCAGGAGAGATGAAACAGGTTGTAGCTATAGCGACCTGAGGAGTGATGCAGCCCATACAAAGGGGATATCTAGGAATAGGTTTGGACACTGTTAATAGACACATATTACAAAGTGACTTGTTTTTGCAAGATCTTTAACATAAAAAGCAATCTTTGAAGTGAGACGACCCCTTTAAAAGGAGAACTGTGTGAGTACTGTCTCCAGTCCTCCTTACGCGTTTCAAGCCACACAGACTCTTACTCATACGCTATGGTTAAAAGCCTGTGTGGCTTGAAACGCGTCAGGAGGAGTGGAGACAGTACTCACGCAGTTCTCATTTTAATGGAACCTATTAAAATGTGATTTTAGCTTATTGTACTTTTTTCTTTTCGGATGCTGGGCTTCACTAAGGACTTGTCCCCACAGCAGGGTTTTCAATTGGTTTTACAGAAGTTTTCGGATTTGAAAGCCATCTGTAAACCCACTGTCAACCCTCCTGAGAGACTCTCCTGTCTCCATTTTAATATAACACTATTAAGGCACATAAAAGCTGCCTGTATAACTCTTTTTTCGAATGTGTTTCTAAAATGGCCGCTACGTATTATGCTTACAGTAAGTACGGAAAGTATTCAGACCCCTTTAAATTTTTCACTCTTTCTTTCATTGCAGCCATTTGGTAAGGTCCAAAACGTTCATTTTTTTGCTCATTAATATACACTCTGCCCCACCCCCCCATCTTGAAAGGAAAAAAACCAGAAATGTAGATATTTTTGCAAATTTATTAAACAAGAAAAACTGAAATATCACATGGTCAGAAGTATTCAGACCCTTTGCTCAGTATTGAGTAGAAGCACCTTTTGAGCTAGTACAGCCATGAGTCTTCTTGGGAATGATGCAACAAGTTTTTCACACCTGGATTTGGGGATCCTCTGCCTCTTCCTAGCAGATCCTCTCCAGTTCCCTCAGGTTGGATGGTGAACGTTGGTGGACGCCATTTTCAAGTCTCTCCAGAGATGCTCCATTGGGTTTAGGTCAGGGCTGTGGCTGGGCCAGTCAAGAATGGGCACAGAGTTGTTCTGAAGACACTGCTTTGTTATTTTAGTTGTGTGCTTAGGGTCATTGTATTGTTGGAAGAAGAACCTTCGGCCCAGTCTGAGTCAGAGCATCTGGAAGAGGTTTTCATCCAGGATATCTCTGTACTGGCGCATTCATCTTGCTTCATTGCAACAGTCGTTCCTGTCCTGTCACCATAGCATGCTTGCCCCACATGTGTTTCACTGTGGGATTGTATTGGCAGCGTGATGGCGGCTGGTTTTCCTCCAGCTTACATTTTACACAAAAGTTCAATTGTCATCAGAGCAGAGATCTATTTCTACAGACTGGGATCCTTCATGTGTTTTTTTGCAAACTGTCTGCGGCTTTCTATGTCCTGCACTGAGGAGAGGCTTCGTCTGCTGGCTTTCTATGTTCCTGCACTGAGGAGAGGCTTCCGTCTGCGGCTTTCATATGTCTTGCACTGAGGAGAGGCTTCCGTCAGCCGCACTCTGCCATAAAGCCCCGACTGGTGGAGGTTGCAGTGATAGTTGATTTTGTGGACATTTCTCCCATCTCCCTACTACATCTCTGGAGCTCAGCCACAGTGATCTTGGGCTTCTTCTTTACCTCTCTCACCAAGGTTCTTCTCCCACGATTGCTTATTTGGTGGACGGCGGGGTGGGAAGGTTATGGTGCCCCAAACTTCTTCATTTAAGGATTTAGGCCACTGTGCTTAAAGGGAAACCTTGGGGGCGCAAAAATTCTTCTGAAACCTTGGCCATTGTGCTTTGCACAATCTGTGTCTGAGCTATTGGGCATTCTTTAACCTCTGTTTTCAGTGCTCTGACAGCTTGAGGTCTTCTATAACAGGGGTTGTTTGCCCCCAATCATTTTTAATTAAACAACGGGCCATTTGAAAGGAGTAGAACCATCTCAAGGAGGTAAAGGAAAATGGACGCGGGAATTAAATTGGGTCCGCAAGGGGCTGAATACTTATGACCATGTGCATTTCATTTTTTTCTTTTTTAATAAATTTGCAAAAAGATCTACATTTTTTTCCCTTTCAAGAGGGGGGAGGGGGGGGCAGAGTGTACATTAATGAGAAAAAAAATAAATTTTTTTTGTTTTTATAAATGGTTGAAAATGAAACAAAGATAAAATTTTTTTAAAAGGGGCCCTAAATACTTTCCGTACCCACTGTATAAGATAAACTGCGGTAGGGACCCAGATGGGGGCCTTTTCCTGGTTTTAACCCCCAAAGGGTTGGGGAACCTTCCTAGCAAAAGGGAGTAACCAATAAGGTTTGTAACCAATCACGGGACCAATAGTCTGTCCTTTGATGTTTCTTATTTTCCAAACCCACAAAGGATATAAACCCGGCCATTTTGGAAAAAAGACATAAAGTTTTTCAGCCCCAATTGGGGGGATTTTGGGTTTGATCACTTTCTCGGTGCAGCACCCTTTTATCCTAAAATTTGGAGACCCCACTAAAATGTAAAACCCCTTTAGGTTTCCATCCATTTAAACCTAAAAAAACCAATCTCTTTTTTAAACACTAAATTTACCAAACCCAAAACACTACCATGGGTATCGTTTGCCCAAAAATGCCCCAAAAAAAAGTCAAATTTTGTCTCCTGAGGAAGGGAAATCGTCAATGATGAATAAAAAGTCTTGAAGCATTAAAAAATTTACTGAAACCCCAAAATTCGTTTTTCCCCAAACGGGTTTACAATCGGTACAACTAAAGTCTTTCCATTGATATTTTCTCCCAAATTTCATTTAACTTCCCCAAAAACTGATCTAAAAAATTTTAGAAAATCCTACAAAAAACCTGCTGGACGTCCCTCCTAATGCTGGTGACCACTGGGCCCCTACAGAAGGGAAGAACGGTCCCCCCCAAACGGTTTTTCAATTGGCTACAACTAAATTCTCCATTGGGGGTTTTTTTTTAACAAGATTAAATCAAAACTTCCAAAACTGATCAAAAACCTATTAGACACCCGTACAAAATTCCGGGGGGGGACTGATCCCACCTGACACTGGTAACCAGCTGAGGTCCCTACTAGAACGGAAGAACGTGTCTCTCCCAACAGGTTTACAATCGGCTACAACTGAATCGTCCATTGGTGTTTTTCTACAAGATTGATGATAACTTCTCCAAAACTGATCTACAACTATTAGACAACAGTACACAATCCTGCGGGGACTTAGCGATCCCACTGGGGTTTCCACACAAACTAAGAAGGGCATATATTTGGTTTCACGGGTTTTTTCCCCTGTGTTTTGGGAAACCCAAACAGAAAGGTTCAACCCGCGGGTTAATAGCTCAAAGAAAGTATCCTTTGATGTGGATGGCGGGATTCGCCCCAAGCGGACAAGTTACCTGCCCAGAATGTGGAAAACATTTCACCACAAAATCCTATCTGAATATTCATCTAAGTTCACAGGGGAAAACCCCCTTTTTGAATCTCAGAAGGGGGAAAAAGGGTTTCACTCAGAAGAAACAGCTGAATCCTTTAAAAAAATTTCAGGGGGAAGAGAAGCCTTACAAGTGTGGAGAGTGCGACAGAAGATTTGCTCACAAAGGAACACTCGCCCGGCACCAAAAATGTCACACAGGAGAGAAGCCCTATAAATGCTCCGAATGCGAAAGAAGCTTTGTCGACCAATATAGTCTTCGCATCCACCAAGCCCACCCCACAGGTAAAAATTTTTATTCCCTGCTCCGAAGTGGCAAAAAATTTTCCAACCAAGATCCACCCTTTACACTTTAAAGTTTCCACACGGAGAGGGGATTTGGTGTAAAGGGAAAGGGGGAAAAAGTTTAAAAAAAGGTTCAAAACTTTACTCCCAAAAAGAAGACCCACATGGGGGTGAAACCCTTCAAGTGCTTGGAATGTGGCCGAAGTTTCTTACAAAAAGCCAACCTTCGGGATCATCAGAAGACTATTTGGTGAAAAGAATTTGTTTGGGAGCAATCAAAATGGGGTTTTTTATACTCAATTAGATCTCGCTCGTCATGAAAAAGACCATTTTTACCCAGGGACATCTTTCATGTAAAAAATTATAAAAGCTTCGGGGCAGGTTTTTTTCACCCCAACACAAAAAGCCCAAAATCGGGAAAGCGTTTAAATGTGGGATTGTGTTTAAAGTTTTTTTTTCCGTAAATATAGTCTTGAGCTGCATGAGAGAATCCACACAGGAGAGAAACCCTTCCAGTGCAAAACCTGGGGAAAAACTTTTTTTTAGAAAAAAGCCAGGGTTTCCCCCACGAGCGGGGGCCCACAGCGATGGAGTAAAAGGGTTTTTCCATGTTCAGAATGTATAAAAGTTTCATGGGAGAAAAAAACAAAAAAAAACACAGATGATCCCACGGGGGAGAGGCCTTTTTCCCTTGTTCTAAATTTCCGACAAGTCTTTCAAAAAAAAAACATTCTTTCGCACTTTAAATTCCCAAACCCCGGGAAGAAGCCATATTCCTGCCACGAATGTGGAAAAAGTTACCATGATAGCAGGTCTTTCCTTAACCGGAAACCCCAAGGAGTAAAAGGAATTTTGTGTGTTCTGATTTGGGGAAAAGGGTTTTTTTCCCGGGAACGCAGAGCTTTTTTAAAAACACCCGAATCTAAACACGGGCGGGGAAAAACCCTAAAAAGGGGTTTCCCCGATGTCAAAAGGGTTTGACGAAAAAACGCCCCTTTTTTACACCATCAGAAGCTGCACACGGGGGAGAGGCCCTTTGCTTGTACCGAATGTGATAAACGCTTTACTGTCAATTCCGAGCTGTTGAGGCACAAGAAGATCCACGATGGAGATCGGCCTTTCCAATGCACAGAATGCGGGAAACGGTTTATTAACAAGAAAAGTCTAACCTTGCATCATCGAAGCCACACCGGGGAGAAGCCGTATGAGTGCAAGGAGTGCGGAAGTGGGTTCAAACTCTAATTAATTCATAAGTCATAGAAAGTACCAAAGGGAAGAACCCTACACGTGTCAGCCTTGTGGGAAATTTTTCACATCCCTCTTCCCCGGATTTACTCAATAAAAAAATTCACCTTTCCCATGGTTTGGAACATTGACAATTATGCAACAGATATGGTGTCATTGTATTGCCTTCCCCGGGGGGGTTGAGTCCTTTTAAAAACCCCCTTATGTGTAACTTTACCATTAGTTCCCCTCATTTGGGAAATCCTTTGGGCCTTTGGGTTTTCTTCTTCAAATCATCTGACTATTCATCCCTTGTATAGGAGAGGGTAGGCGGATTTGTACGAAAAAAACCCAAAATTTGTCACTTTTTTTAAAAGTATCCAAAAACCAAGAACAAGTGGAACTTTTTCCCCGCCAATATAAAAAGTCACTGGGTTTTCATCTTTGGAAAATTTTTCCCCCTGAATAGGGGGGGCTTCCCCACAAGCTTTGGGCTAACTAAACCCCTTTTGCATTGCTCGGTTTTTTCACTGGGTTTTTTTTACCTTAGATACTAAAGGGAAATTAAAATCACAATTAATGGGAAATTAGGACACATATTAATTTTATTTACGTTTAACCCACTCTCTCAAAATTGTGTCAAAACCCCGGAAACAAGCGGGAAAACACGCTTTGGGAACCCCTCAGCTTTCCACCATGTTGTGGGGATATCCCCTGAAAAATTTTAAAACTTGAATCCGGAAAACCCCCCTTTGACATTATCCAAAAGTTTATTTGAGCAAATGATCCCGAGGGGTTTTAAAGAGTCGAGGGAACTGAACGCATGATGATAAAACCCAGTGGCCTTTTAGGCATTGTTTCTCGCCCCCAGTGCTTTTTAAGGTCCCCAAAGGTTAAAGGGTTTGTCGGGAAAATTCCCTTAGAATCCCGGGACAATAAGGATATCTTTTTGCGATATAAGGAAATCCCGAAAAAAATCCCCCGGGTTGGATCCCCGCCTCAGGCCTGGAGAGTGCTTTAAAGGACTTTTTTAGACTGTGGATGGTTTGTCCTGGCTTCCGCGTTTTTGAAAACTTCACGGGGGGAAAAGGATGGGGTCATTTCAATGTTAACTTGCCCATTTTTTTTCTTTGATCTAGATCAACGGAGCTATACACAAAATTTTCAACAATTAGAAAATAGAGCATGGGATTTATGAACGATCCCACGGGCCATATATCAGACTAAGGGTATGTTCCCAGCTCACTTGGGGGTATGTTCCCAGCTCACTTGTGGGTATGTTCACAGCTCATTTGTGGGTATGTTCACGTACTTTGGATGTTCATGCTCACTTTTGGGTATGTTCCCAGCTCACTTGTGTGAGTATGTCCGCACTCACTTTTTGGGTACGTCCAGCTCACTTTTGGGCATGTCCCCACAGCTCACTTGTGGGTCAATGTGCCCAGCTCACTTGTGGGTATGCGCTCCCCGAGCTCACTTGTGGAGGTATGTTCACAGCTCACTTGTGGGAAGGTTCACAGCTCACTTGTGGCTTTTCACAAGTTTCACTTGTGGGTAAAATGTGCTCCCTTATCCACTTGTGTGGGTACGTCCCCATGCTCACTGTGTATGTCCCCAGCGTCACTGTGGAGTAATGATCCCCAGACTCACTAGTGTCATGTTGCCCACACAGCTCACTTGTGGTATCTCCAGCTCACTTTGGTGTATTTTCACCAGCTCAACTTGTGGGCATTCACGCAGTTCACATGTGGTATGAGTTCAAATGCTCACTTGTGGGTAACGTTCCCAGACTACAACTCTGTGGTATGTTTCCCTAGCTCACTTGTGGGCATGTTCACTGCTCACTCTGTGGTTACATTCATCTCACTGTGGGCAGTTACTGCTCACTAGTTGAGGGTATGTTCCGCAGCTCAGCTTGTGGGTATGTTCCCAGCTCACTTGGGGTACATTTGCAAGCCTCACTTGTGGGTACGTTCCCAGTTCACATTGTGGGTAGGTGTTTACTGCTCAAATGTGGTTACGGGTTCCCAGCTCCACTTGTTCATGTTCACATGCTTCTCTTGTGTATGGTTTCCCAGTGCTTCACTTGTGGCATGTTCACTCCTCACTTGTGCATATGATTCCCAGCTCCACTTGTGGGTATGTTTCCCAGCTCAACTTTGGGTATGTCCCGACTCATTGTGTACTGTCACTGCTGGCTCTACATTTTGGTATGTTCACAGCTCACTTGGTGGTGCATGTTTCCCAGCTCACTTGTGGGCATGTTTTCACTAGCTCACATTTGGGGTATGGTCCCCCAGCTCACATTTGTCGTACGTTCCCAGCTCACCTTGTGGGAGACGTTCACAGCTCATTTTGTACGGTTTACTGCTCACTTGTGGTATGTTCCCAGGCACACTTGTGGTATGTTCCCCAGCTACTTGTGGGTATGTCCCCTGAGACTCACTATCTGTGTGAGACGGTCACTGCTCACTTGTGGTACGTTCACAGCTCACTTGTGTGGTACGTTTAGCTGCTCACATTGGGGTAATGTGCCCTCTCACTTGTGGGTATGTTTCCCTTTAGCTCACTTTTTGGGTATGACCCAGCTCACTTGTGTGTTGAACGGTCACTGCTACACGTTGTGGCATGTTCCCAGCACACTTGTGGGCACTGTTCCACTAGCTCACATTTGGGTTATGTCCCCAGCACACCTGCTTGGGTACGTTCCCAGCTCACTTGTGTGTACGATTCCCATCACTTGATGGGTACGTTCACAGGCTCGACATTGTGGGTAGCGTTTACTGCTCACTTGTGAGTATGTTCCCTAGCTCACTTGTGGTATTTCCCAGGCTTCTACCTTGTGGGTATGGTTCCGAGCTCACGTGTGGGTACGGTCACTTGCTCACTTTTGTGGGTACGTTCCACGAGCTCACTTGTGTTGTACGTTACTGCTCACATTGTTGGAAGTTTTCCCAGCTCACTTGGGTATGTCCCAGTCTCACTTGCGTGTGTAATTGAGTGCCCCGGTGAGCTCACTTAGTGGTACGTCACAGCTCAACCTTGTGGCAATGGTTATCCCAGCCTCACTGTGGGCAGTCACACTTCACATGTGGGTATGTCCCCAGCTCACTTTGTGGTACGTCCAGCTCACCTAGTGGGTAGTGTGCGTAAGATGGTTTGTGTACGTCACTGCGTCACTTGTGGGTGACGTTACTGCTCACTTGTGGGTTAGGTTCCCCAGTCTTCACGATGGGTTGTTGCCCAGCCACTTGTGGTTGTTCGCAGCTCACTTATGGGTTTGTTCACAGCTCACTTGGGGGTACGTTGCCCAGCTCACCTTGTGGGTATCGTTCCCTGCTCACTTAGTGGGTACTTTCCCAGCCTCACTTGTGGTGATGTTCACATACCTGCTCAGCTTGTGGTTATTTCACTGCTCACTTTTGGGTGACATTCCCCAGCTCACTTGTGGTATAATTCCCATCTCACTTGTGTGGTACATTCCCAGTCGTCACTTGTGGGATGTCACAACTCACTGTGTATGCGTTCCCCAGCTTACTTGTGGGTAAAATATCCCAGCTCACTTGTGGGTATGTTTACTGCTCACTATAGGTATGACCATATTGTGGGTACGTTTTTTTTTTTAATCCCAGCTCATCTTGTGTGTATGTTCACTGCTCACCATTGTGGGTATGTACAATGCCTCAACTTGTGGTTATTTCACTAGCTCACAATTGTGGTACATTCCCTAGCTCACTTGTGAGGTTATATTCCCAGCTCACTTGTGGTACTTCCCTAGCTCACTTGTGGTCCGTTCCAGCTCACTTGTGGGTATGTTTCCCCAGATCACTTGCGTGGGTATTTTGCCCCTAGCACTTTACTTGTGGTAACGTCCCAGCTCACCATGTGGGTACTGTTCCCAGCTCACTTGTGGGTACGGTTCCCAGCTCACTATGTGGTACGTTCACAGCTAACTTGTGGGTAAAACCCGGAGTTTTTTTTTTTTTATTTACTGCTCACTTTTGGGTATGGCTCCCCAGCTCACTTGGTGGGCATGTTCACAGCTCCCTGTGTGGGTACGATTCCCAGCTCACTTGTGGTATGTCCCCCAGCTCGCTCACTTGTGGGCATGTTCCACTCACTATGTAATCTCCCCAGCAACTTGTGGTGTATATCATCTAGCTCACTTGTAGGGAGGTTCCCATCTCACTTGTGGGTATTTCCCCACTCACTTGTGTGGCATCGTTCCCGAGCCTCACTTGTTGGTATGCTCCCAGCTAACTCTGTGGTAATGGATCACAGCGTCCGCTGTATTGGGCATTGTTCACAGTTCACTTGTGGTATGTTCACTGCTCACTTTGTTGTTGTTACGATACCCAGCTCCTTGTGGGGTATGTCCCCAGCTCTCTTGTGGGCATGTTCACTGCTCAATTATGATATGTTTTCCCTAGCTCACTTGTGGGTATGTTCCCAGCTCACTATGGGTACTTTGCACTGCTCCCTTGTGGGTACGTTCCCAGCTCACTTGTGGGAAATGTTGACTGCTCACTTGTGTGGTACGTTCCCAGCTCACTTGTGGGCATGATCATCGTGCTCACACTTGAGGGTATGGTTTCCCAGCTCATTGATGGGCATGTTCACCTGCTCACTTTGGATATGTTCCCAGCTCATTTGTGGGTATGTCCCTGAGCTCACTTGTGAGCATGTCCCCATTTCTATCACTGTGGGATACGGGTCACTGCTCACTATATGGGTATTTTCACGAGCGTCACTTGTGGGCTCGTTCCCAGAGCTCAATTTGTGGGCATGTTCACAGCTCACTTGTGGGCATGTTCTCCGCTCACATGTGGGTATTTCCCCAGCTCACTTGTGGGCATGGTGCCAGCTCATTTATGGGCATGTTCACAGCTCCAAAAAACTTGTTGGGTACTGTTCCCAACTCACTTGTGGGTACGTTCTACAGCTCACTTTGTGAGTTACGTATAACTGCCCTCACAAGTGGGATATAATTTCCCAGCGTCACCTATGGTTTTGTTCCCAGCTCAACATTGTGAAGTACGTTCCCAGCTCACTTGTTGGGTACGTTTTCCTGCTCACTTGTGGGTAAGTTCACTGCTGCACATTAGGTGGGTAAATTCCAGCTCACTTGTGGTAGGTTCCCAGCTCACTTGTGGGTACTTTCCCAGCTCACTTGGTGGTGTATGTTCCCGGAGGCTCACGTTGTGGTATGTTTCCCCAGCTTACTTTTGGGTTATGTTCCCACTCAATTGTGGTATGTTTTTTTCACTGCACAGCGAGGTTGTGGGTATGTTCACTGCTCACTTGTGGTATGTTTCCCAGCTGGACTTTGTGGTACGTTGCCTTCTCACTTTGTGCGGTAAGGCTCCCATCTTCACTTGTTGTGTTAGTTCCCAGCTGTCACGATGTGGTGTAATGTTCCCAGCTCACTTGTGGTGTAAACTCCCCAGCTCACGTGTGGGTACGTTTACTGCTCACATGTGGTATGCGCCCACTGGCCTATGTGGTACGTTCATCCAGCTCACTTTTGGGTTAAACGTTTACTGATCTCACGTTTTGTGGTATGTCCCCAACTCACTTGTTGGTTACTTCCCCAGCTCACTTGTGGGTATGTCCCACTCACTGTGGCATGTCACGCTCACGTGTGGTTCTATGTTCACTGCTCACTTGTGGGTACATCCCAGCTCACTTGTGGGTATTGATCCCCAGCTCACTTGTGGGATGTTCACTGACTCACTTGTGAGGTATGTTCACTGCTCACGCTTGTGGAGGTAAATTCCCACTAACTTGTGTACGTTCACCAGCCTCACTTCTGGTAGGTCCCCAGCTCACTTGTGGTACGTTCCCGAGCTCACCTTTTTGTTAATTTTCCCAGCTCTGACTTCGTGGGCATTTTCGACTGCTCCCAATGATGTGGGTACATTCCCAGCTCACTTTTGCGCATGTTCACTGACTCAACCTTAATGGGTATGTGCCCATCTCACTTGTGTGGTATGTTCCCACTCACTTTTGGGTACGTTCACTGCTCACTTGTGGGTACTTCCCACTCACATTTGGGTATGTTTTTTGACTGCTCAACTTTGTGGTATGTTCCCAGACTCACTTGTGGGCATGTTCACGTGCTCACTTGTGGTATGTTCCCACCACCTTGTTGGCATGTTTCTACTGCTCGACTTGGTCAATGTTCCCAGCTCACTTTGGTATTCCCGAGCTCAACTTTTTGAACGGCGTCACTGCTAACTGTGGTATGTTCACCAGCGTCACTTTTGGGCATGTTTCCCATCTCACTTGTGGACATGTCACCGCTCACATGTGGGTATCAGTCCCCAGCTCACTTGTGGTACGTT
Organism: Phyllomedusa bahiana; assembly: GCA_025379985.1. Lineage (NCBI taxonomy): Eukaryota > Metazoa > Chordata > Amphibia > Anura > Hylidae > Phyllomedusa > Phyllomedusa bahiana. The sequence continues at coordinate 9,451 of JAODAL010046977.1, read as the reverse complement.
CTACAAAGCTCACAATGTGGTAACATTTTACAGCTCACCGCCTCTTGTAGGGTAAGTTCCCACTCACATTAGGGTTTTATTCCAGCTCACTTGTGGTATGTTCACTTGCACACTTGTGGTACGTTTCCAGCCGACCTTCATTGTGGGGAAGTTCACTGCTCACTTGTGGTATGTTTCACTTGCTAATAGTTGGTACATTCCCAGCTTAACTTAGTGGTATATTCCAAGCACACTTGTGGGTACGTCTCCCAGCTCAACTTGTGGTACGGTAACCCATGCATCACTTGTGAGGTTATGTTCCCAGCTACTTGTGGGATACTTTCGCCAAGCTCACTTGTGGGTATTTCACTGCTCATCATTGTGGTGTGTTCCCAGCCTCACTTGTGGGTACGTTGGACTTGCTCACTTGTGAGTAAGCTCCCAGCTACGTTTGGGTATGTCCACCTGCTCACTTGTGGGATACGTTCCCAGCTCACTTGTGGGGTAATGTCGCCCAGCTCACTTGTGGTGCATGATTCCCATTCTCACTTGTGGGAAAGCCCCAGCTCACTTGTGGTATGTTTCACAGCTCACTTGTGGGTATTTCACTGCTCACTATTGGGTACGTACCATCTCGACGTTGTGGGTATGTCCCCAAGCTCACTTGTTGGGCAATGTCCCCAGCTCCACTTGTGTGATGCTTTCGCCCCCCCCCCCCCCCCCCAGTCTCACTTGTGGTATGTCTATCCGATTACTAGCTCACTTGTGGGTATGTTCATCACGAGTTTTCACTTGTGGGTATGTTAACCTGCTCACGTTGTGTTACGTTTCCCTGCTCACTTGTTGGTAGTTCCCCGGTCACTTGTGGCATGTTCACTTCTCAATTTTGATTATGTTCCCACTCACTTGTGGTATGTTCCCAGCTCACTTTGGGTAAGTTCACTGCTCCCTTGTGTACGTTCCCAGCTCTACCCTGTGGTACGTTTCCCCAGCTCTACTTGTGGGTACGATCCCAGCTCACTTGTGGGTATGTATTGCTCACTCCCTTTTGTGGGTAATGTTCACACTGCTCACTGTGGATAACATTTCCCACACACTTGTGTGTATGTTCACAGCTCACTTGTGCTACGGACTTCCAGCTCTACTGTGGTGTATTTCCCAGCTCACTTATTGGGTTTGTTTCTTCCAGCTCACTTGTGGGTATGTTCCCAGCTCACTATAGTGGGTGTTGTTTCCCAGCTCACTTGTGGTACGATTCCCAGCTCACTTGTGGGTATGATTCACTTGCTCACTGTGGTGCGTATCGTTCCAGCTCACATGTGGTATGTTCTACTGCTCCACTTTGTGGTGGCAGTGTCACTGCTCACTTTGGGTACATTTCCCAGCTCCACTTGGGTATATTCCCAGCTCCTTCGTGGGTAACGTTCCCACTCACATGTTGGGCTATTACCCAGGCTCGACTAGTGAGGTATGTTCACAGCTTACTTGTGGGTACTTTCCAGGCTCACGTTGTGGGTATGTTTCACATGCTCACTTGTGGTAGTACCGCAGCTCACTGATGGGCTACGTGCCAGCTCACTTGTTGGTACGTTTCCTAAGCTCACTTGTGGAGTACTTTTCACAGCTCACTTGTGGGACGTTTACTTGCTCACATGTGGGATATGCTCCAGCTCATTTGTAGGTTATGTCCCAGCTCACTTGTGTGGTACGTTCCCAGCTCACTTGTGGGTATGTTCTCCAGCTCTAACTTGTGGGCATGTTCCCACTCAACTTGTGGTATCTCCTCATCACACTAGAGGTTATGTTCACAGCTCACTTTGGGCATTGTTCACTAGTGTCACACTTGTGGGTACGTTCACTTGCGTCACTTGTGGGTACATTCCCAGCTCACTTGTGGGTATGTTCACTAGCTGCACTTGTGGTACTTTTCCCAGTCTCACTTGTGGTATGTTCCCAGCTCACAGTTTAGTGGGTTTGTTCCAACTCACTTGTGGGTATGTTCCAGCTCACTTAAGTGTTTTGTTTCCCAGCTACACTTGTGGTACGTTCCCAGCACACTTGTGGATATTGTCACTTGCTCACTTGTGGTACGTTCCCAGCTCAACTGTTGTTGAAGTTCACGTAGGCTTTCAACATTGTGGCATGTTGCACTGGCTCACCTTGTGGATAAAAAAAAACAACTCCCAGCTCACTTGTTGGGTATATTCCCACTCAACCTCTGTGGTACTTTCGCCAGCTCACTTGTGGTTATGTTCCCATCCACATCTTGTGGATGTTTCACAGCTTACTTGTGGTAACGTTCCCAGCTCACGTTGTGTATGTATCACTGCTCACTTTGGGAATGTACCCAGCTCACTTTTGTACGTTGCCAGCTCACTTTTGGGTACGTTGGCCACTCACTTTGAGGGGTACGTTCACAGCTCACTTGTGGGACGTTTACGGTGCTCACTTGTGTGAACTCCCACTCAGCTTGTGGGTATGTCCCATCTCACTTGTGGGGTACGTTCCCCAGCTCATCTTGTGGGTATGTCCCCAGCCTTCACTTGTGGGCGATGTTCCCCAGCTCAACTTTGGTATGCTCCAGCTCACTTGTGGTATGGTTCACCAGCTCACAATTTGGGCGAAATGTTCACGAGTTCACAATTGTGGTTATGTTCACTGCTCACTAAATTGTGGTTACTTCCCAAGCTCACTTTGTGGGTATTGTCCCCAACTCACTTGTGGCTATGTTCCCAGCTCGACTTTGGTGGTATGCTCCCCAGCTCACTTGTTGGGTATGTTCACAGCTTCACATTGTGGTCATGGTTCACAAGAAGCATTGTGTATGTTTCCACTGACTCACATTGTGGTACTTTCCCACTCACTTGTGTGATATAGTCCCCAGACTCACATGCTGGGCATGTTCACATGTTCAATTTTAGTATTGTAGCCCAGCTATCACAGTGGGTATGTTCCCAGCTCACTTGTGGGTACTTTCAACTGCTGCCTTTTGTGGTACGTTCCCAGCCTCACTTGTGGGTTATGTTTACTGCTCACCTTGTGGTATGTTTTCCCAGCTTCACATTGATGGGTATGTTTCCCATGCTCACTTTAATGTGGCATGTTCACGTACTCACTTGTGTATATTTTTCCCCTAGCTCCTATTTTTGGGTATGTCCCGAGCTCACTTTGTTGGTACGGGTCCACTGCGCACTTATGGTTATGTTCACGACTCACTGTGGGCATGTTCCCAGCTCACATGTGGAGCATGTTTCCACAAAGCTCACTTGTGGGCATTTCAACCGATCTCACAATGTGGTATGTCCCCATCTCACTGTGGTGTACGTTTTCCAGACTCACTTGTGTGTATTTCATTTGCTCACTTTGTGGGGTAGTCACTGCCACATTGTGGGTTACATCCCAGCTCAATTGTGTATGTTTCCCATCTCACCTTGTGGGTACGTTTCCCAGCTCACTTATTGGATGTCCCAGCTCACTTGTGGGTTATGTTCCCAAGCTTACATGTGGGTATGTTTCCGCATCTCAGCAAGAGGGTAAATGTTTCACTGCTCCACTGTGGAGGTTATTTCACTGCTCACTTGTGGGTAAGTTCCCGAGCTCACTTGTGGGGTAACGTACCCTAGCTCACTTGTGGGTATGTCTCCCAAGCTCACCTGTGGATACGTTATACTGCCTCACTTGTAGATGGTATTGTCTCCCAACTCGACTAGTGGGTACGTCTCCAGCTCACATTGTGAAATTGCTCACCCAAGCCACTTTTGGTACGTTTACTGCTCAAATTGGGGTAATGCCCCAGGCTCACTTCGTGGTGTACGTCACAAACTCACTTGTGGGTACGTTTACTGCTCACTTGTTGTAGTTCACAGCTCACGTGTGAGGTTACTTCCCAGCTCACTTTGTGGTAATCCCCCACTCACTTGTGGCTAGGGTTCACTGCTCACTTGTTGGGTGATGTTCACTGCTCACTTGTGGTAGCATTCCCAGCTCACTGTGTGGGTATGTCCCAAGCTCACATGTGTGCTTGTTCACAAGTGCTCACTTGATGGCTATTTCACTGGCTCACTATGTGGTTAAATTCCCTCTCACTTGTTGGGTACGTTCGCCACTCACTTGTTGGATTAATGTTCCCAGCTCACGTGTGGGAGCATGTTCACTGCTCACCTATGTAGGTACGATCCAATGCTCACATGTGCATGTTTCACATGCTCACTTATAGGGTATGTTCCCACTCACTTGTGGGTCTGTCCCAGCTCTCGTTGTGGGTACGGTTACACTGCTCACCTTCTGTGGGTACTTCCCCAGCTCACGTGTGGTAAATGGGTTTACGGCTCATTTGTGCGGGCACGTTCCCAGCTCACTTATTGGATGTTTCACTGCTCTCTTTGTGGGTATGTTACCATCTCACTTGTGGGCATTACTGCTCACTTGTGCAAATGTTCCAGCTCACTTTTGGTGATGGGCCCGAGCTCACATTGGTACGTGTCACTGCTGCACTTGTGGGTAGTCATACTCACTTTTGGGCATTTCCCAGCTCACTTCATGTTCACAACTCTCAGCATTGTGGGTATCGTCCCCAGCTCACTTGTGGTAACGTTTCCCAGCTCACTTGTGGTTACGTTCATCACTCACTTGCGTGGCGGTACGTTTAACTGCTCACTGTGTGGGTATGTTTCCAGCTCCACATATATGGGTTTTGTTTCCCAGCTCACCTTGTGGTGTACATTCCCAGCTCCACTGTGTGGTATGTTCCACTGCTCACGTTGCTGGTGTACGTTCCCAGCTCCACATGTGGTATGTTCACTCTCTACTGTGTGGTATGATCGACTGCTCACTTTGCGTGGGACATTCCCATCTCAACTTGTGGTATATACCCACTCACATTGTTGGTATGCGTTCCCAGCTCACTTTTAGTGGTATGTTCCAGGAGTACTTGTGGTAACGTTCCCAGCTCCCTTGTGGTATGTTCACTGCTCACGTGCTGTGGGTATTTCCAGCTCACGTTGTGGGTACTTCACAGCTCACTTGGTGGTACGTTTTTTACTGCTCACATGTAGGTATTGCTCCCCATCTCACTTGTGGGTATGTTCCTTCAGCTTAGCTTGTTGTACGTCCCAGCTTCACTTGTGGGTATGTCCCCAGCTCACTTGTGGGCATGTTCACCCCAGCTTCACTTGTAGGTATGCCCCGAGCTCAACTTGTAGGGTATGTTCACTAGCTCCTGTGGTGCATGTTCACGAGTTCACTGTTGGTATGTTTTTCACATGCTCACTTAGTAGGTTATTGGCTTCCCAGCTCGACTTTGTGTATGTTCCCCAGCTCACTGTGGGCATTTCCCAGCTCACTTGTTATATGCTCCACTCACTTGTGTGTATCTTCCACAGCTCACTTGTGGCATTTCCACATTTCAATTTGTGGTATGTCACTGCTCACAATTGTGGTAGCGTCTCCCCACTCACTTGTGTATGTCCCCCCATCACACTTAGTTGGCATGTTCAACATGCTCAATTTGAGTATGTTCCCAGCTCACTTGTGGGTATTGTTATCCCAACGCTTCACTTGTGGGATACTTCACTAGCTCCCTTGTGGGATACGTTTGTACCCCTAGCGTCCACTGGAGGTAGTGGTATGGTTTAGCTGCTCACTTTGTCTGGTACGTTCCCAGCTCCACTTGTGGGCATTTCATTTGCACACCATGAGTGGGTAGTTCCCAGCGTCACTTATGGGGCATGTCACTTGCTCACTCTATTGTGGATAGAGTTCCCAGCTCCCATTGAGGGTATGTTCCGAGAACACATGTGCGCATGTTCCCACTCACTTGCTGGGTGACGGACACTGCTCACGTTGTGGTTTGTATCACTTCAGCTATCACGATTGATGGTCATGGTTCCAGCTCACTTGTGGGCATGTTCCGAGCTCGACTTGTGTTCATGTCACACTCACTGTGGGCATGGTCACCGCTCACATGTTGGTATGTCCCCATCTCACTTGTGGCATTGTTGTCCCTAGTCATCAATTGTGGCATGTTCACAGGCTCACTTTGTGTTGGAGGTACATCCCTTAGAGAGTCTCACTTAGTGGGTACGTCACAAGCTCACTTGTGTGGTAAGTTTACTGCTCCATTGTGGGTATGATCCCAGGCTCACTTATGGTTTGTTCCCCAGCTCACTTGTGGGTACTCCCCGCTCACTATGTGGACGAACCACTCACTTGTGGTTGTTCTCATTGTCATCTCTTTTGGGATATGTTCACTGCTCACAGATTGTGGTTACATTCCCAATCACACTTTGTGGGTTATGTTCACAGCTCATACGGATTGTGGGTACGTTCCCAGCTCACTTGTGGGTAAGCTTCCCTAGCCTCACTTGTGGGTACGTTTACTGAGCTCACATGTGGGTACGTTCCCAGTTTACTTGGGGGTACGTTCCCAGCTAAATTGTGGGTACGTTCCCAGCTCACTTGGGGTACTTTTCCCAGGTCACTTGGGGGTTTCTTTTTCCCAGCTCACTTGGGGGTAGGGCCCCCAGCTCATTTGGGGCATGTTACTGCTAAATTGTGGGTTTTGTTCACTGCTCACTTGGGGGTTTCCCTTTCCCCAGTTTTCACTTGTGGGTATGCCCCCCACTCACTTGTGGGCTGTTCACTGTCACTTGGGGGTTATGTTCACTGCTCCTTTGGGTATATTCCATCCCCACTTGTGGGTACTTTTCCATTTTACATCTGGGTATGTCCCCGGGCCATTGTGGGTCCGTTCCCAGTTTTCACTTGGGGGGTTATTTTCCCCGCTCCCCTTGTGGGTATTGCCCCCCGCTTACTTGGGGGTATGCCCCCAGCTATTTTATGGGTCGTTCCCAGCTAAATTGTGGGTAGGTTCACGTTCACTTGGGGGTTTTGTTCCCAGCCCCACTTGTGCGTACGTTCCAGCTCATTGTGGGTATGTTCCAGTCATTTGTGGGTACGTTCCCAGTCCCCCTTGGGGGTTACGTTCCCAGCTCATTGGGGTACGTTCCCAGCTCACTTGGGGGGGGTACTTTCCCAGCCACTTGTGGTTATGTTCCCAGTCACTTGGGGGTTTAGGGCCCCGGCTCCTTGGGGGTTTTTCCCCAGCTCACTTGGGGGTATTTTCCCCAGTTTCTTTTTGGGTATTTTTCCCAAGGCTCTTTTGGGGGTACGTTCCCGGGCTCCCCTTGGGTGGGCATGTTCACTGCTCCTTGGGGGTACTTTCCCCTAGTTTTCCCCTTGTGGGTACTTTTCCAAGCTCACTTGTGGGTACTTTTTATCCCTAAACTTGTGGGTATGTTCCCAGCTCATTGTGGGTATGCCCCCCAGCCCCCTTTGGGGTAGTTCCTAGCTCACTTGTGGGTACTTTCCCAAAGCCCCATTTTGTGGGTCCCTTTCCCTAGCTCATTTGGGGGGTTTACTTTTACTGTCACTTTGGGTATTTTTCCCAGCTCCCTTGGGGTAGGGTCCCACCCTACTTGTGGGTAGGGTTCCCCAGTTCACTTGTGGGTACTTTCCCCAGCTCACTTGTGGGTATGTTCCCAGCTCACTTGGGGGTTTACGTTCCCAGCTCATTGGGGTACTTTCCCAGCTCCCCCCCTTTTGTGGGTATTTTCCCCCAGCCACTTGTGGGTAGTTTATGCCCCACTTGGGGGGTATGCCCCCAGCTCACTTGGGTTTTTCCCCTCTATTTTGTGGGTACTTTCCAGCTCATTTGGGGTAGTTTACTGTCACTTGTGGGTATTTTCCCCAGCTCACTTGTGGGTATTTTCCCCCTCACTTGTGGGTTTTTCCCAGCTCACTTGTGGGTCGTTCCCAGTCACTTGTGGTAGTTCACTGCTCACTTGGGGGTTACGTTCCTAGCTCACTTGGGGGTACGTTCCTGCTCATTGGGGGTACGTTCCCCACTCCCTTGTGGGTATGCTCCCATCACTTGTGGGTTTTTTTTCCCCGCTCACTTGTGGGCTTTCCCAATCCACTTGTGGGTAGTTCCAAGCTCACTTTGGGACTTCCTAGTCGGGGGTTTAATTCCCAATTCACTTGGGGTCTTTCCCAAAGCCATTTGTGGGAAAGCTCGCAGCTCTATATTCCTCCTCCCATCCCTCTCTCCCTGGACGAACAAATGACAGCGTAACGATATCGCCCTTATTGCATTTATTGTCCGAAACATAGCCTGACTTACAAAGGGTTCTACCTCTTTTAGCACAGCAGATTTTTTTAGTCCGTTTTAAGATTTATTGAGAGGGGCGGATGCACAAAAAAAATTTTTTATAAAACTAGAAAGGTTGTATGAATGAAAAAAAAATTACCCAGGTGACTTTGTCTTGTTCATGTTTTTTCTGAGCCAATTCGTGTTTTATTTGCGGGTTGACCTCTGAGGGCCCGTGTCCGACATTTTCTTTTTTCTTGGATTATTTGTAAGGGAAAAACTAAAAAAAATGATACAGAAACATTTAAAAAGCAGGTCTGTTTTATAGCGGGTGATCTCTCCAGGTTTAAAGGAAATTAAACTCAATTAAAAAAAAAAAAATGTTTTTCAGACAAAAACTGTGTTTTTGGAAAAGTGAACGGCGAGAAGGTATTGGCGTTTTGTAAAAGATTGGAAAAAAAAAAGAATTTTTCCCCATCCGCTCCTAGAAAGGCTGAGTGCCCTCGGTGCCCCTTATCTTAAGTGCCCTCTATATGGGGAGCGATAGCTGCTGGGTGCCCATCCCCGTGATTTGGTGGGGCGACCTCCTCAAGTCCCCGCCCTTTTCCAAGCTCTCCTAGAGTATACTGAGAGAGGTGCAGACACCAGCACATAGGGAACAGAACTCCCAAACTCAGTTTATCTATACCTAAGGCTTGATTTGGCAGGGTTTTTTTAGTGCGCGCCACAGCACCCAGCAGAAAAAGCAAATGTATGTTACCAAAAAGACCCACGTATTGGTTTCTTCACTATCTATTGCATTATCTTCCCAGGAACTGGTTTAAAATGGAACCAATGTTCATCATCTCCAAAGATCGCGGGAAAGACTGAGAGAAAAAAATGGAGGAAAAAAAAGACACCTTTCCAACTGCTCCATAAAAGGCTGTGTGTCACTGTGCTGTTTGGGCCGCTCCTCTGTAACTACTTTTAGTGCCCCTCTATATGGACACAGGGGTTTTGGGTTCTGTCTGTCCCTCCTGCAATGTTACCGGTGCGACCCGGCCCTCCAAATTACCCAGATCCAACTGTAACTGAGATAGTACAGACACCCGGCCCTTATAGACAGAGGGAGAGAACTCCTAAACCCAGGGGATCCCACGGGCCCAAACCCCCCAACTCGGGGGAGTCGTCTTAAAATGATGAGGTCACTGCGCTGTCTGGGCCGTCCTCTCTGACCCTTTCTAAGGCCATCTAACGGGGAGCAGGGTCCACTCCCGTCTGCTCTGTCCTGTGATGGTGGGCCCCTGGCACCGAAAAGTTCGCAAGGAACCCGAATAGACGGGACAG
>JAODAL010046976.1:0-30388 GCA_025379985.1 Phyllomedusa bahiana | reverse complement strand
AACCAAAAATCAACTATATTTTCCATCATGACGTGGGCACACATCTCACCCCCCTCTATTCTGTAAGCTGATTTGCGGGGCGCCAAAGGAAGGAAGCACCGAAAAAGCGGATTTAAATAATTATGCACGATTTTAACTAAATTATGCGTGATCAAAAAATTTTGATCAACGTAAATCCGTGCCGATTCAATTTTGTCGTAAAAATCGCCAAAAAACCCTCACATAGAAAGCAATATATTTTTCTCATTAATCTTGCAAAGGTGTTTGTTTAAAGCAATTATTTAGATTTTCTGGTAACAGCTCACAGCAAGATGACTGCTCAAAAAAAAAAACATATAGTAAACAGAATACAAATACAGTGGTCTCTCAAAAAAATTTTAAATTGGGTTTTCCCAACAGCCATTGTAGGTTGAAATATTTTATTTTGATACATTTAAAAAAAAACTGAAATTTGGTGCGGAAGCCCCAAAATAATGCAAAATCACTTATACCAAAAAAGCAAGTTTTTTTTAAAACACTAGAAAGAACTGATGGAAGTTGGAATTTTGTTGCTTAAAGGGACAGAAGCTTTTTTGGTTACAAAGTACAGAAAAAAAAAAAATTTGGGCCCTCCCCTAAGGACATATGTGAAATCGCATGCTGGGTTTTTTGGCATACATTGCGCCAAAAAACTGCTGGCACACTGTTCTATAGATGGCACAACACATTTTAATGTGCCTAGAATGCGGCAACGTTTGATGTGAAACTGCTATACGAGGGTTGGTGCATTAGACTGAAAGTGCAAAAATGTTTGACACAAACAGTAACACTTTCATTCATACTGCGTTTATACCTCCTCTTATCTACTTAAATGGGTGTCAGGCATGAAAAATTTTTAGTGAGCCCCTAGTGCCTAAAGCAGCCGCTCATCCAGACTCATGTAAAGAGCAGTACAAGACATGTAGTACCGCACTGTATTGTAGCGTGGCGCTACTGAGGCCATTGTAACTAGAGATGGGCGAATTTCTAAAAAATTCGGTTCGCTCATTTGGGCCAAATTTCCCCGAAAAAAAATGACTTGGGGCCGAATTTTTTGGGGAAAAATCCTTTAAAAAACAGCTATTTCCCGGGCTGAAAGGGCCCTCGGGGTGCTGTAGAAATTGTCCATGCTTTAATACAGGGGAGTTTGGTTTTGGTCTTCATACAATGTTTTTTTTAGTATGCACGCACTGACCCGCCGCTCTGAGCCACAAACCCCCTTGAGGTCGACAGTGGGAAATTTACAAATTTTGGGGGGGAAAAAAAAAGGGTAGGCACGGTGGCACAATGACCAAATTTGGGGGTTAGGGGCCCGCCCAAAACCATGAGGGCAGAAGTGGCACAATCATTTGGAGGGGCAAAAACAGGGGTAGGGCCCCAGAGTGGCAAAATGACAAATGGAGGTAGGCACACAAACATGAGGTCGAAGTGGGGACAATGACATTTGGAGGGGGCAAAAAAAAAGGGTAGGGACAGATGGACAATGACAAAGGTGGAGGTGGGGGGAGCCTGAGGGAAAGTGGCACCAAAGACATTTGGAGGTGGCAAAAACAGGGTAGGGCCACAGAGTGGCACAATGACAAGGTGGGGGTAGGCGGGGCACAGAGGGTCAGAAGTGGCACATTTACTTCTGGAGGGGGCAAAAAAAGGGGTGCAAAAAGAGTGCCAATAACAGGGGAGGTTATGCACAGCACAAAGGGCAGAAGTGGCACAATGACTTCTGGAGGGGGCAAAAAAGGGGTAGGCCACAGATGCACAATGACAAAGTGGAGGTGACGGCGACAAGCATGAGGTCAGAAGGGCACAAAGACATTCTGGGGGTGGGAAAAAAAAGGGGTTTGGGCCCAGAATGGGGCCATGAAAGTGGGGGGTACGGCGGGGAGCGCATGGGGGTCAGAAGGGGGCCCCAAAGAATTTGGAAGGGCAAAAACAGGATAGGCCACAGAGTGGCAAAGCAAAGTTGTGGGGGCACGGGCAGCAGCATGAGGTTTAGAGAGTGGCACAAAAGACATTCCCGGGGGTGGAAAAAAAAATGGAGGGAAGAAAACAAGGGGGGGTGGGGCCCCCCAATGAAGAGATGGAAATGAAGGGGTGGAAAAAGACCCCCAGGGGAAATTGGGGGGTAAGGAGGGGCAACAAAATTTTGAGACCAAAAAATGTGGTGTCATGGCACCTCAACCCAAAAGCAACAGCTGAGGCAAAAGGGGACAATGACAAGTGTGGGGGGACGTGGCGCCATGGGTAAAATTGGGACAATGAATTCTGGGGTGGAAAAACCGAGTAGGCCAAATGGACAATAACGAGAGGGGGGAGGGGGCGGGGGGCCCCCGGGTGAACAAAAGTGGGAAATTACAGTTGGATGCCGGGGACCAGCAAAACAGCATGAGGTCATAAAGTGGCACATGACAGAGTGTGGGGGGGTGGGAATACCTTCCTGGGAAAAGGGGTTGGTGGGAGATAGAAATGAGAAATGTTGGCATCAGGGGGTGGCGATCAATAGTGGGGGAGGGGGGTATTTGAACTCAAAAAACCCTAAAAAATTACCAATACCCTTTAGGCAAAAGATACATAAACTATACATAAAAAATTTCCTTTAATATATAGCGATTAAAAAAAAATGTATAAGAAAAAATTCACCCTAAAAAACCCCATTAATTCCTCTCCAATACTAAAGAACAAACGAAAAACCGCCTGAAAAAGGGCACCCCCCCAAACCTAGTACTAAATTTCTCCCTAAGATGGCAATCCCATATAAATACAGATATCAATAGGTATATACTGCCATAAAGAAGACAATGCCCCCAAAACAAAAATACAATACAAGATAAAAATCCCAAATACCAAATATTAAAAAACAAAACCCCCTACAACAAAGAAATCCCAAAGCGTTTCCCCCAGATAAAGAAAGGTTCATAGGGGACCTAAATCACAAGGGATGCCTAGAGTTTGATATCCCAAAAACCCCTTCATTATAAAAAAAACAAAGCTCACGTCCCATTAGTTGCATGATGGAGGGGGGTTCCAGATGCATCCATGGGCCCATAGGGCATTCTGTGCCAAAAAAAAGGGCAGGGTTTCCCGGTATTTTAACCCAGGACCCCTTTCTCACGTTTGGGGGGAGGCGTCATGGCGATGTAGTCTGACGCCTAAGGGATTTGGTGTGTGGAATCCTGGCCGTCCATGCCCGATTCATCTTGACAAAGGGCACTTCCCTTTCCCCCTACAAGCCTTCCTTGGGGTAACGATGGCCCCCGCCGCACTGAACACCCGCTCTGATGCCACACTACTGGCCGGGCAGGACAACTTCTCCACTGCAAACTCGGCAAGTTGCGGCCACACATCCAGTTTTGCTGCCCAGTAGTCCAGTGGATCTTCTAACTGGGGTGGCAGAGTGCTTTCCAAGTAGGCCACCACCTGTTGGTTCAGGGTCTGCTCCAGGTCCTGCTGCTGCTGGCGACTGCCCTCCTCACTCGGCGGGTGAAGGAAGCTGCTCATCGTGACTCCAGACTTAGGTTGCTGCTGATGGACTGGTACTGCTCCTACCACCCCACCTTCCCCCGCAGCCGTGGCAGTAGTACGTGAGCGCTGAAGAACCCCCCCGGTCAGACCTGTCAGAGGAGGGACGATGCTGCACATAGGCAGCGGCCAACTGACTACGGAGGATTTCCCTATAGTATTTGAGTTTGTCCTCCCTCTCAATAGCTGGGAAAAGGCTCCCATTTTGGACCGGTAGCGAGGGTCCAATAGGGTGGAGAGCCAGAAGTCATCCCTCTGCCGGATGCTGACTATTCGGCTGTCACTAGCCAGGCAAATCAGCATGCTGCGGGCCATCTGCACAAGTGACTCCGAGGGGCTCCCTGCCTTCATCTCCACTGTATACTGCCACGGTGCTTGCGGGTTATCTGCCTCGTCTTCCTCATCTCCATCTACCTCCTCCAGCTGCTCCTGCTCCTCCTCTCTTGTCACCTGGGTAGAAAATCCACTCATTTCACCAGACAATGCTTCTGCTCCAATGTCCTGCTCCTCCATTTCAGTCCCCACCGGACTCATGTGGCGCGAGATGTTGTCGCCATGTCTCCAGTCCCCTGCCCAGACTGATTTTTCAGCATCTGTTCCAGGACATGAAGCAGTGGAATGACGTTATTCATCCCGTAGTCCTGGCGACTGACAAATAACGTGGTCTCATCGAATGGCCTCAACAAACGGCAGGTGTCACGCATGAGCTGCCACTGGCTGACATCAAAGTTACACAGGGGAGTACTCCTGTCCAGCCTGGATCATCAAAAAATCGTTAATGGCCTTTCTCTGTTCATATAGTCGGTCCAAAATGTGCAGGCTGGAATTCCAACGGGTGGAAACATTGCATATCAGAGTGTGTTGGGGGAGGCCGTTCTGCCGCTTCAACTCGATGAGGGTGTTCCTGGATTTGTAGGAATGGAGAAAGTGCATGCACAGTTTCCTGGCCATTTTCAGAATCTTCTGAAGATTGGTGGAAGACATCAGGAACCGTTTCACAACCAGATTGAACACATGCGCCATGCAGGGCGCATGGACCATCCCTCCTCGGTGCAGCGCGGACACCATGTTTCTCCCATTGTCTGTCACCATGGTTCTGATTTGCTGTTGGCGCGGAGAAAGCCACACATCGATTTCTTGCTGCATGACGCAGAGCAGTTCCTCCCCTGTGTGACTTCGTTCGCCGAGGCAAGCCAGGTGTAGAACTGCGTGACACCGCTGTGCCCTACACATGTGGTATGATGGAGCAGTACTTGTGGAGGCTGAGATGGTGGTGGTGGTGGTGGAGGAGGAGGCGGACATTGGTGCAGGAGCCGCAGTTTGACAACGTGGAGGAGAAAGCGGCGTCTCCTGTCCAAGTTGTTGGTGTGCCTGGGCCGGAAGCACATTCACCCAGTGGGCCGTAAAGGACATGTACTGGCCCTGACCGTAGTTACAGCTCCAGATGTCCGCGCTGCCGTGCACCTTGGAACAAACCAATAAGCTCAAGGACTGGCCCACCTTCTGTTCTACATATTTATGATGTGCTGGTACTGCCTTTTTGGAAAATAAATTACGGCATGGAACTCTCCATCTCGGCTCGGCACAAGCCATAAGTTCTCTGAACGGTGCAGAGTCCACCATTTGGAAAGGGAGGGACTGCAGTACCAACAACTTGGACAGGAGCACGGTCAGCTTCTGCACCTTAGCATGGTTGGACACATACTGTTGTCTCTTTGCAATCCCCTCGCTGAACGACTGCTGGCGCCATGAGTAGCGAAGGGCAGGAGCATCTGGACCGGGAGATGATGGCAAAGAGAAACAGCTCCCTTCTGCAGAGGGGGTGGAGCCTTGACTGGCTGCAGTGGCATGCGTGCCACTGGGCGCTGCTGCTGCTGTTGCTGCAGTGGCAGGATGGACCACCACATCTGAGCCATGTTTCTCCCAGGTGTAGTGCTAATAGATTTATTACAAAAGTTAATTAGGCTGTGCACATCTAAAATATATTTTGAAAAACGTAAGCATAGGTGCACACTGAAAAGGCAATAGCATAAATCTAATACAAATATCAGTGGCACACTAAAAACTAAGTGAAACATTAAGGTATATTCCTATATACCTTAATGTTTCACTTAGTTTTTAGTGTGCCACTGATTTTTGTATTAGATGTATGCTAATAGATTTATTGACCAACTGGAATCCCTATTCACAGTATCTCTTTAAGAATTATAGATGATAATAGCTAGTCTTTAAGCTGTAATTTTCTAGCGCTTGGTAAATGTTTGTGAGATACAATATATTGACACAGAGGGTTGTTATCAGGGCCTCGTTGTTGTGGGAGCGTTGTACCAAGTAGCCACATAGCTCTGTGCTGGTGTAAACAATTACTACCCAGCGATGTGTAGAGGGAAAGCACGGGAACCCAGCTGCTCGGCATCTAGTCATGGGTTTTTTCCAGTGCCAGGTTAACCTCTTAAGAACTGGCCATTCGAAGGAGGGAGGCCTTATACTGGAAAAGTACTGCTCTGTCAGCTTGCGTAACACTTGGTTACGCAGGCATTTGTTTCAAGTAAGATATAAGCTGGGAAAGGTTGCTGCGAAGTTAGAAGTAGCTGTACCTGTGGGCTATAGAGGGACGCCTCAACGCCACAGTGTGGATCCCAGGTATATCTCTGTCTTCGCTGGCCCCTTCTCCCAGCTGATGATACTGATAGATGAAGCTGATAAGATGCCTGGTGGAGCTTGGACCTGTATATGGGGGCACCCGTGCACGGTGTTGATCTCAGGATTATCTCTCTATCTTCGCTGGTCCGTGTTACCAGTTGATGCCAATAGATGATGCTTATAAGATGCCTGATGAAGCTTTGACCCATATATAGATGTGATGTAAGTATTTGTAATCCATATTATGCGTGCTTTGTCTTTGTAACCAATATTATGCGTGCCTTCCCTTTATCATCTATATTATGCAAAAGTATATACAATATCACACTATCTTCTTTTAGTGTTATGTAATCATTGAATTACTCATATAATAACGTAAATAAAGCATTGGATGTTGCCTTCTTTAAAGCCGTACAGGACCCACACAAATAGTTGGCAAAACACCAGGCCACGGGATGGTGACGCGTCATGTGTTGACGCAGGGCCATGGTGCCAACGTTAGTTCCCTGGCCACGCTTCACTTTCTGCCTACTGATTCTACATATACCCATATTCGGCTCCTTCGGTGTCTTAGCAAAGAACTGCCACACCGCCGAGTATCGAATTTTACCGCCAACGCTACTACTGCTGCCGCTGCCTTCCTGAGCCCCTGTGCTGCTACTTTCTTGGACCTGCGGAGCAGGTTTTTTACCCCGTGGCCGCTTGGCTCCCAACCTCACACTGCTGCTATCCTGCTGACTCACGGCCACACAACCAACTTGCTGGCTGCACCGTTGCATGAAACACAAGCTGACGCCCTCTTCTCCTGACGATGATGAAACCCTTGCATCCCCCGGCTCCCAAGTGCGGTCGGCTACATCATCATCTATTTGTGTTTCATCATCACTGCTGTCCTCATAACCGGTCTTGGTATGCAGAGGCTGACCCCTCACAACATGACCTCCCATGCCACTCTCCACATCTATACTTTGCCGCCTACTGCAAGAAGCAGGGGATATTGGCCCCATTTCTTCGCAGCCAAGTAGCTGCTGACTGCCCTCCTCAAATTGTTCATCCTCGCTATATAGTGGCGCTGAGCCCAGACCACATAGTAGATCTCTGGCTGAGGGAACCGGATGGGACAGAGGCGGGTTGAGGACGGGTGAGGGCCGCTGACCCGCTCCCGGGCCATGCCAACTAAGGGTTGTGTCTGACGTTCCCACCGACTCTGGGCCGGGGTTGTCAGATGTCATCTGGGAGGAAGTGGATGACCTAGTCAACCAAACAAGAACCATTGGGTTGCTGAACAACACACGGCCGCTAGATGACAGCGGTAGTTGTGGCCTCACCGAGTGACCCCTGCTGCGACATCCCCTTGCTGTGCTGCGACCTGGGCTTGGAATGTTTGTGCCACTGCCACCCGCATGTGAAGAGCCTCGACCTTTCTGTCTGACATACTGTTTGATCTAAAATGTACAGACACTGTTTGATGAAGATATCTGTATATGATAAATACACACCCTGTATTTGACTCCAAATGAACCCAATAACAAGCTTGGGTAACCCTTGGATATAAATTGCGCTCCACAAATGGGCAGGAAAAATTGACTTGTATGTGCCGTTTAAAAACTCTGTGTATTTTACTGAATGTAAAAGCACAAACAGGCTTAATTAACCTTCGGATATGAATTATGCTACAGAATCTCTTCTGTGGCGGTGAAAAAGAAAGTTTCTTTTACTGAGTACAACTGCAAAAAAAATACTTAGGTAACCCCTGGATGTAAATTGCGGCAAACAATTGAGCAACCACAAACTACCAGCTTTGTAGCGTGTTAAAATGGCGTGTTTTTTACGCTACACAACAAGAGAAAAAATTGTAATTCACCTTCGCTTGTGAATTATGCTACAGGAAAAATGTAATTTTTGGCAGTGAAAGACGGTTTATATTTTAGTCACCACAGCAGCAAAACAACGCTTAATTAACCCCTGGATGTAAATTGCGGCAACAATTGAGCAACCACAAACTACTAGCTTTGTAGCGTGTTACAATGGGTATGTTTTACACTACACAACAAGAGAAAAAATTGTAATTAACCTTCGCTTGTGAATTATGCTACAGGAAAAATGTATTTTTTGGCGGTGAAAGACGATTATTTTAGTCACCACAGCAGCAAAACAACGCTTAATTAACCCCTGGATGTAAATTGCGCCAAACAATTGAGCAACCACAAACTCCTAGCTTTGTAGCGTGTTACCATGGCGTGTTTTTTAAGCTACACAACAAGAGAAAAAAATTGTAATTAACCTTCGCTTGTGAATTATGCTACAGGAAAAATGTATTTTTTGGCGGTGAAAGACGGTTTATTTTAGTCACCACAGCATCAAAACAACTCTAATTAACCCCTCGATGTAAATTGCGCCAAACAATTGAGCAACCACAAACTACTAGCTTTGTAGTGTGTTACAATGGCGTGTTTTTTACTCTACACAACAAGAGAAAAAATTGTAATTAACCTTCGCTTGTGAATTATGCTACAGGAAAAATGTATTTTTTGGCGGTGAAAGACGGTTTATTTTAGTCACCACAGCAGCAAAACAACGCTTAATTAACCCCTGGATGTAAATTGCGCCAAACAATTGAGCAACCACAAACTACAAGCTTTGTAGCGTGTTACAATGGCGTGTTTTTTACGCTACACAACAAGAGAAAAAATTGTAATTAACCTTCGCTTGTGAATTATGCTACAGGAAAAATGTAATTTTTGGCGGTGAAAGACGGTTTATTTTAGTCACCACAGCAGCAAAACAACGCTTAATTAACCCCTGGATGTAAATTGCGGCAAACAATTGAGCAACCACAAACTACTAGCTTTGTAGCGTGTTACAATGGCGTGTTTTTTACGCTACACAACAAGAGAAAAAATTGTAATTAACCTTCGCTTGTGAATTATGCTACAGGAAAAATGTATTTTTTGGCGGTGAAAGACGGTTTATTTTAGTCACCACAGCAGCAAAACAACGCTTAATTAACCCCTGGATGTAAATTGCGCCAAACAATTGAGCAACCACAAACTCCTAGCTTTGTAGCGTGTTACCATGGCGTGTTTTTTAAGCTACACAACAGAGAAAAAATTGTAATTAACCTTCGCTTGTGAATTATGCTACAGGAAAAAAGTATTTTTTGGCGGTGAAAGACGGTTTATTTTAGTCACCACAGTAGCAAAACAACTCTTAATTAACCCCTGGATATAAATTTCACCAAACAAATGAGCAACCACAAACTACTAGCTTTGTAGTGTGTTACAATGGCGTGTTTTTTACTCTACACAACAAGAGAAAAAATTGTAATTAACCTTCGCTTGTGAATTATGCTACATGGAAAAATGTATTTTTTGGCTGTTAAAGACGGTTTATTTTAGTCACCACAGCAGCAAAACAACGCTTAATTAACCCCTGGATGTAAATTGCGCCAAACAATTGAGCAACCACAAACTTCTAGCTTTGTAGCGTATTGCAATGGCGTGTTTTTTACGCTACACAACAAGAGAAAAAATTGTAATTAACCTTCGCTTGTGAATTATGCTACAGGAAAAAGGTATTTTTTGGCGGTGAAAGACGGTTTATTTTAGTCACCACAGCATCAAAACAACGCTTAATTAACCCCTGGATGTAAATTGCGCCAAACAATTGAGCAGCCACAAACTACTAGCTTTGTAGTGTGTTACAATGGCGTGTTTTTTACTCTACACAACAAGAGAAAAATTGTAATTAACCTTCGCTTGTGAATTATGCTACAGGAAAAATTTATTTTTTGGCGGTGAAAAAGACGGTTTCTTTTAGTCACCACAGCAGCAGAACAACGCTTAATTAATCCCTGGATGTAAATTGCGCAAAAGAATTGAGCAGCCAAAAATGAGTGGGATTTGTATTGTAAAAACGCTGTTTCTTTAATGAATACAACAGAAAAGGCTTAGATCCCCCTTGGATATTCAATGTTCAGTGAGCATATAGCATTAAAATGTATATGCAGCTGCACTGGACACACACTGGACTTCAGATCCAATACCCCACAAAATCAGAAATAGAACGTTAAGAGAAGCAGTCTCTGAGACAAGCTGTGGCACCCCCCCAAAAATCGCTATATAAAAATGAGTTCTTTAGTAACAGCTATCATAAGCAGCCGCGGCAGCACCTTCCCTAATCAGTACAGTGAAAGCGGTATGAGCTCCCAGCGTCGCGCCCGGACTTATATAGTGCGGTGACGTCACAGAATCCCGCCGGTCTCTGATTGGCTTCATCTCTGCTCATGTCATGCAGGCTATGCCCTTCTTCCTCCCAGAGTTCTTTGCCCCATGTAATGCCATGTGCTTGCAGCCATGTTATCAATCAAAAGCACACTTCGTTCACGCAAAATACCCCAAACTTCGACTTCGTTCAGAACCGAAGTTTTCCTGAAATTCTAAACGAATTCCACTTCGTTAGAATCAATTCGCCCATCTCTAATTGGAACTTGACGGACCAGTGTAGTAACAATCTGAAACAGATTAAATTTATATGCTGAAACATTATTCTATACATTATACATTTAAACATTATACATTATACATTTAATGAAATTTTTCTACTCTTTAAAGCCAATGACTTTTTGATTTAGTCTATCTCTATTCAGAAACTATTTACTTTCCATCCAGCTTTGCCAACTGCCTTAATGTTTTTTTGTTTTTTTACATACATCGCACCCATGGTTTTTATTTAGCGGTTTTTGGTATATTTTGTTTTCAGACACTTTATTTCCAGGAGGTATGTGCCACTAGTATTGTCTCTTTAAAATGCTGTGAAAAATCCAGCATAGAATATCATGATTCTCATTTTGAGGGCACTGGCCTACTTTGTGATAATGACATCTATAAAGGGAAAAGAGGAAGTAAAGTTGAGAGGAGCGTCCAAGAGGACATTTCTTACTGTTACTGTATATTTTTAAAACTGTTTTCTCTAAAAGCCTACAACATTTCAGAGCAAGACACAATGTAATTTATTTCAATAAGGAAGCCCATCAGTATTTCAGGCTACCAATAGAAAGGGAAACATGAATCTGCAGACATGTTCCCTTTTTCATGCCAGAAAGCAGAATCTATATCTAAGAGCCCCTGGATTTCATCCACTAACCTATAGGCAGGGATCTGGAATTCGCTGCAGCAGACTTCCAGGCTTTTATGCTTGATGTAGTCACCCAAAGTGATAGCTAACATCTCTGCGCAGTACCAGGGCTATAGATGAGAAGCATAGTTGGACAGGTCGTATTCAGGTGAAGGTCTTGCATGGTTGAAGATAAAGGTAAAAGTCGTGGCAGACAGCAGATCAGTAGCGATGTTGTAAAAAAAAAGTTGAGGTCTAACACTAAGGGCCTCATGTATGAAAACTGTATAGGTGTCTTTCTTTGTTGCCCATAGCAACCAATCAGAGTTCCCCTTTCATTTTTTCAGACCAATATGTGAAAAGACAATAGGAGCTGTCACATTAAGGGAAGTACAGTGAGCCCTGACTGAACCCAAGACCATTGTCTCTGCCTCCTTGACAAACTGCACTAATGGCAGCCCCCAACTGGGCGTCAGTCCCTACACTACTAGGTTCAGGGCTCGTCAGGGGAGAGACAGGTCAGACAGTCCAAGTCGGCAACAGATATGTAACGTCAGACCACAAATCGGAAAATGGAAGGATAACCAGAAAACAAGCCAGGGCTCAGAACACTGTCAGGAATAAGGTACCGAATCAGAAGACAAGCAGAGGTCAAGGACAAAAGCCGAGGTCAGGTAGTAAGGAATGCACAATATGGAAACAGTGAAAAACACGTAGGGAGAACATTTCACAGGCAAAGCAGGAAGGAATTGAGGAGGTTTAAATGGTGTGCCTGGATGCTGCCTCTGTAGCTGATTGGTGCGGTGTCTGAGCCCTCCTATTGGCCTGTGTGACACACCCTCTGTTAGGAATGGCTGTAGAACTGTCACTCCTAAGCTCACAAGCAGAGCCTCTCCCAGGGTGTGGACACAGGCCAGGTAAACTAAACCATGCAGGGCGTTGCAGCTCACAAGCAAGAGACTGCCCAGGTGAATGGGTCCGGACAGGATTTCTGGTTGAATGTTATAGACAACAAAGAAAGTCTTAGACCTAGACAGTTTTCTTACATGTCCCTCTAAGAATCAGTGCATGAAAATCACTTTCAAATGCCTGGAATAACAAAAATCAGATGCAGAAATAGGGTATGTGTTTTTCTTGTTACCTCCTGGCCTCTCTACATCTGGTTTGCAGCAATGATGTGTAGTCACTTGTTGCCACTGTAGGAGTCAGCATCTGAGGCTGGATGTACAAAGGCCAGCAGAGGACCAAAGAACATGTTACCATGAGAGCACCAGAGAAGGTGAGTGTAGTTTTTTTATGTTAAACTTCATTATTGCATAATTTCTGTACTTAAAATGGTTGCTAACTCATAAGTAACCTACAGCATAATCTGCAAAAATGGGATTCTTCACTACAAAGAGAGGACGGTTAAATCATACCTCAAAACTTTTAGAGATTGCAAATAGTAACCACACCCAAAAAAATGAAATCACAGTAGAACATGCCTATAACCATGCCCCATGTTACAGAATTAGGCCCTGCTCCTTCCAGCAGACCAGCGCAAACAAAACAGCATCATTACTGGTGTCTATAAAAATGTATTTATATAATGGATTGTATATACAGAAATCCATACAAATAGCTTTAAGACAATGTTCTATGTATGATACCTCTATATAATTGTCAAACAGTGAACACATAGTACCGCTTCACAAGGAGGAAATATCACTGTACGGTTACTGACAAAACCAAGACTGATATTATCAATGATACCACTATACAAAGATCAAATAATACCGCCACATCATGACCACATATCACTATCACATAGTGAGTGAATTATACTTCAACACCAAGACCTCATATCACCAACACATAGTGACTGAATAATACCTCCATCCCATGACCACATATCACCACCACATAGTGACTAAATATACCACAACATCATGACCACATATTATCACCTCATAGTAACTTAATAACACCAAAACACCAACACATAGTGACTGAATTGTACCATCACATTATGACTACATGTAACTACCACCTAGTGACTGAATAATACTGCCACACCATAACAACATACCATCAAATATTGACTGAATAAAACCACAACATCCTGACCACATATCACCACCATATACTCACTGAATAATGCCACAACACCATGACCACATATCACCACCACATAGTAACTGAATAATACCTCCAGAATATGACCACATATCACCACTACAGAGTGACAGAATAATACCACACCACTATGACCATTTATCACCATCACATAGTGACTGAATAATACCACCACACCATCACCTATTATCACCACCATTTAGTGACTGTATAATACCATCATACTGTTCCTGAATATAAACCATTATTACAAATGAATATAAATCAATATTCCTGCCATACGGTGACCATATGGGAGTAAAAATCAGTTGTACACAAGTGCTCTGAAGACATATATTACCTCCATGCAGTGAGCATATTGGGCTAGATAAAAATGGTATGCAGGTGCGCTGCAGACATATAAATGATTACAATGCAGTTTCATTTAGTGACTCAAAGGTGATGTCTTCTCTAATGGAAGCTGTTCTCTTTACCTTTCTCCATTTGTTCCAGCTCACCATGATAATTTCTCCGAGGCTTGTCTTTGCAGAATTAACCACACAAACATCTTAGACTCCTAACTTTTCCAGCACCTCCCTATCTCCTTCCACCTCTGTAAAAACTCCCTATGGGGTGATAGGCGGTGGTGTGGAGTAGATTATAGGACGATAGGCGGTGGTGAGGGGGTTATAGAGATGTAGGTCAGGGTTGTATTTTGTGTTGCCACTAGCCTGCAGGGTTGAGAGAGAAGGTACTGCTACAGCTTACAAGCACAATTTCCCGGGGCGAGACAGAGAACCATTCCGCTGGAGATTGTGGTGCAGTTATGGCCTATACTCAATCCCATGCATTCCCAGCTGATCAGTCACAGCCATGACTTTAAAGCGTGTAGGAGGTGGAGATTAATAGTAATAGAATCGGATTTGTTGGACCATGTCCAATCAGCATTGCATCTATTTAAAAGAATCGTCAATGAGGGCTAGTGTTTATTTAAATAAATAGTTATTCTTTCTTTTTTGTTTTTTTTTTCCAACCATTTTATTCAAGTGTTAGTAATGGAGGCATCTGACAGACACTGCTCCATTACGAGCACTGGGTCTTGGTATCAGCCAGCAGTGTTTTCTGTCACCATTAGGCTGACACTAACCCCCTGTCACTATTACCCAGTACCAAACAAAACAGGGGTACTGGGAAGATCCGTCAAAAGGAGAACCATCCAATGTGAGGATTTGCTTCTAGGGTGGCTGCAGGCTGCTATTTTTAGGGTGGGAAAGTCCAATATTCACAGACATTCCTATCTTAAAAATAGCCTGTAGCTGCCAATTTTACCACATAATTTTGCTTTTATCTTTTATTTCAAATTTGAAAAGAACAAATTATTTAAAAAAGAACAACATGGGGTTACTCCATTCTTCATAATCAGCCAAGGTAAAGCCAACAGCTGCAGCCCTCCAACCCTAAAGATATAAGACTACAGCCACCCCAGAGGCAGACCATCACATCAGAGGGTCCATTTCTGATGGTAACCTGGCTCTTCCCAGTACCCCTGGTGAGGGCCAGGATGATGGGAAGGTGAAGGTAGGTGACCGCCTAGGGTACTACTTCATTACAGGCAGAAAAAGGGGCGTAACGAGGTATGGAATGGGTTGAATTTTCCACTGGAGGGCAATCTATGCATTATTTGCCAAAGGCACCGGAATACCTTGTCCCAGTCCTACCCCTGATGCGTTGGGTACTGGGGTAATAGTGACAGGGGGTTAATGTCAACCTTGCAGTGGTCACAACCACTGCTGGCTGACACCAAGCCCGAGTGACAGTAGTGAAGAAGAATCTGTCAGGCGCCTCCATCACCAACAATGGAAGTAAATGTAAAATATACACATAAACAGAAAATAACAATATATTTACATAAATACTCCCCAACACTAGCTCTTGTTGACCACTTTTGTAGACCAAGATTACAGATAAGCCATTGTTTTCAGTCCTCACAATATCTGTACCTTATGTTTTGTGAAGAGATAACATCTCCTGCACTTGTAGAGTGTAAGGGCTCAGCTACTTAAAGAGATGTTAGATATGCTAATCACTGCTATAGAACCACCTAAAGCCTCAGTAAACAGAGTATGTGCAAAATTGCTTGTGACTCAGTGAAACAGCCTAGGGAGAAAACCTCTTTAAATTTTGCTATGGGCTTTGACTTAGCTATTGAATTTATAAGGGGAAAAATCTCCAACAAATCTGCAAGCAAACAACATAAAAAAATTGTCTTACTGTTGATTTAATAATCCTCACTTCAGATCAGTTTCTGCAGTGTTGGGATGAGATGTGTGAAAATCATATACAGTTTGGTGTTACTGTAGTCTGTGATAGATTCACTATTTTTTTTTTTTTAACATAACCTTAAAAGAAAGTGAAAATTTGAGTTGTGGTTGACTTTATGTGCATCTGAAACTGTTAATCCATTATGTCAAGTCTTTTGGTTAATGCTAGATCCAAAAGTATCTTCCTCACCTTGTTTGGAAATGTAACCAGTAATTTTCCTGTTAATTTATATCTGGGTAATTAGAAACTCCCAAAAATCTTAACACTTACTGTTGTCTTTACATAGTATAAAATGAAAAAACAAAAACTATAGTTATAAAAGTTTGATACAAGTTTTGCTTTTAAGCTTAAAGGGGTTGTCTCACTACTAGGATTGTTTTTTATATTAAAGATCTTGCAAAAAACAAGTCACTTTGCAATATATGTCCATTAACAGTGTCCTACCTATTCCAAGATATCCACTCTTGTATGAGCTGCATCAGCTCCTTAGGTCGCTATGGCTACAGACCTGTTTGATCTATCCTGATAGGCTGCCAGCACTGGTTGCTATAGCTACAGACCTGGCTTCTACTGCAGCCTAGTGGAAGCCAGTAAACACACCCCTGAATTCAAAGTGAAATCAAGAAAACAGGACTGAAGTAAGATGAATCAATATAGTGAGACAGCCCCTTTAATGTTTAGGATTCTATTGTAACCAATACACATCTGTGTATGTACTGAACCTTGTGCTACTACAAGCACCATTGTTCAGTAATATGATTTCCTTTCTCCGCTATTTAACTGGTTACAAGTAGAGCAGAACCCAAGAAGCTGAGCTAACATTAAAAAAGTTGAAAGAGTAAATGGTTCAGACCTTTGGCTCAGGACGTGGGAATATTTTCAAATGTGTCTTTAATTTAGCAAATACTAAGGGTAAATCATGTTTGTCTACTTAATATATAGTTTGTACTTTTATTGTTGATGTTAATTTATACTATATTGTTTCTGTTAGAGAAATAGTAACTTAGAAATAACTTCAAAATCAAGTGGAGAAATATGTTAATAAAAGCAGAAAATGTAATCTATAAAAATAATGGGGATATTTTACTCACAGAAACTGTGAAATAGCTTTTTGAAGCAAAGCTGCTGAAAAAAAATAACAAAAACACCGAAGAGCACAATGTCTTCTGAGAAAATGTTATACTAGTCAACTGCAGCACAAAAGTGTTCAGAAAAAAGCTTTTTGATGCTGCTTCAGGACACAACTTTTTAGAGGTCACAGAAAGTTATGATACGTTTCTATAATGAAATGTCAAATCGAACCAGCAAAGAAAATCGTTTCCAAAAAATAACAGTGAATTGCACAAAATAGCCTTTAAGTTATACAGTTATCTCCGGGAAAAGCTGAGTAATTAGAAACTAGAGATATGGTAATGCAAGAATACCAACCACCGTGGGTTAAAAAAGCTCAGAACAGAATTTTTATGAAGTATATAGATGGTGCAGCTGTTACTTAGTTTACTGGTAATCAAAATTCAATAGTCTCTTGTCCAGCTATTTTTACTTGTATGTTGCTTTTGTGCTTAGCCATACTATTAACACATTCTACATGCCTTAGATACATTGGTCAATGTTAACTTTCATCAACAATGTACCTATGCAGTCTTTCAGCTTTCTATGATATCTCACAGACGTTTGCAATGCTGTATCTCGTAATCAATATGTTTCTGTGTTATCTCCCAATCAACCCGAGCTTAAAGTACAGTATTCTATAGGATTTAGTGTCTGCATCAGCAAAATATAATACATTACTTTCCATTCCATCTACAAGGTCATTCATATAAAGATTACTTTGGACCTACCATAAAACCTTGTAGTACTGCTACCTTCAACTTATTAAATTATATACAGTCATTAGTTGTCTTCTGTCACTTAACACTAAGCCAATAATCCCTAAGTAGAAAAGTGTCAAGCTAGTCCCTCCATGGCTATGAGCTTTGTGATCTTGAAATGAATTGGAAACATGAAACCATATCATATTGACATTGATTAGTTTTTATCTACTGTATCTAATTTGTTTATACAGATGTAACAAAGATAAACGTGACAGAAAATCAACCATATCATCATGGCCCAGAATGTTAGCTCAACTTTTTCAATGGCTTTTGTTGAGAAATAAGAGCAGAAAACAAACTAAACTCTTCTAAATCCATATGATACCACCCTATTGCACAGTGCTATATATTAATGGTCATCATTCTCTTTGGTTCCCTGTGATAATCTAAATTTCCAATTAACCAATCAATATTTATATATTTTAGGCTGAAGGTGGAAATCTAAATAGCTAAAGAAAAGACAGGGAGCATAATAATGGCAATTTTTTCAGTTTTTCTATGCTTTTGTTGTATTTTGAAATACATTTTGGTGCAATAAAATGGTCTTGCACCAAAATGATCTCCCTAAAACCTTAGACTCCTAATAGAGTTATGGTTACACCCATGGCAGCACAGATTTTACAGTTTTTAAAGGTGAGAAGCCAAAATAGAAGTTGATATGTCACAAGAAAAAAATAAACCTTAGTAAAATCTGGAAGGGATTGGGAAAAATAGAAAAAAAGACCTACTTACCTTCTGGTCCTCCGCTACTGCTGCTCTGTAGCACTCCTGGGATCCATCCCTTTTCACTTCCTGTGCCATGTGCCAACTATCAGCAGAGGCTTGAACTCCACAGTAAGTGAGTAAAGCATTTGGTGTTGGGTGGCACATGGCACAGGAAGTGGAGAAGAACAGATCCTGGGGCATCCTGGGTTTGGTGGGGGATTGGAAGGTAAATATGCCTCTATGTCTATTTGCCTAAATTTAAGGTTAATTAAAAAAAAAAAAACTGGAACACCTCTTTAACATTTTAAGATTTTGTCTAAAATTCCCCCAAACAAGGATTTGCATTTTTCCCACAATGTCACATCTGTCCATTGACTGTGCTTGGCATTTCAGTTTATTCCCATTTTTATAAGTAGGGCTGAATTATAAATCCATGCACAGAAGATGGACAGAAAAACATTGAGCCCATTAAATATGTATTATTTGATCTTTGCCAAAGTCAATAAAACCCAGTGGATTTACCACAGCGACCAGCTGCATAGACTAGTGACAGTATGTTCAGGCAATCAATCCCACTGGAGTTCCACTGTCTAAAGACCATCACTTGAATGTTGAACTGTCTGGTTAAAGGATTGGGTAGGTCTAGTTCTTTTATATGCTGCAGAATAGTTCTTCTAGAATTTCTACCTCCACTACTATATTTCCTATTGATACTGGTTACTCATCTTCAGTTAACCCTTGCCTCCAGTCTTCATCTCCCCTTCCCACCTTGCTTTGAAGCATATTCTTATGCTTTGCCCAGAGTCTCTTATATCCAGTAAAACTCTGTTTTGGGTCATCCTACTATGGCAATTGGGAAACACCAACCTACATCTTGTATCAGTACTTTCAGAGACAGAAGGTGCTGGCTGTCCTGATGCCAATTATGACAAAACTCTGTTTGCCCTGACCAGCTGCTCATCTGACTATGTCTTCTATCTACTCCAACTTAATCTCTCCCAATCTGGGGCTCCACACAAGATCTCACATGGGTGGACATAGTGAATGACCTGCAGAGAGCTGGGACCAAGGTAACAAAGGCTACCATCAGTAACACACTAAACCGTCAGAGACTCTGATCCTGCAGTGCCAGATGTGTCCCCCTGCTTAAGCCAGTACATGTCTGGGCCCATCTGAAGTTTTATAGAGAGCATTTGGATGATCCAAAAGACCATTGGGAGAATATCATATGGTCAGATGAAACCAAAGCAGAACTGTTTGGTAAAAACGCAACTCGTCATGTTTGGAAGATTGAGAATGCTGAGTTGCAGCCAAAGAACACCATACCTACTGTGAAGCATGGGGTGGCAACATCATGCTTTAGGTCTGTTTCTCTGCAAAGCGACCAGGACATCTGATCCGTGTGCATGAAAGAATGAATGGGGCCATGTATTGTGAGATTTTGAGTGCAAAACTCCTTCCATCAGCAAGGGCATTAAAGTTGAAGCATGGCTGGGTCTTTCAGCATGACAATGACCCCAAGCACACTGCCAGGGCAATGAAGAAGTGGTTTCGTAAGAAGCATTTCGAGGTCCAGGAGTGGCCTAGCCAGTCTCCAGTCTCCGAAACTGCCCTAACCAAAGTCACTAATGATCTAGTAACTGCTAAAGCCTCATGCCACTACTCTGTGCTCCTCCTCTTGGACCTGTCCTCTGCCTTTGACACTGTCAACCATTCCCTCCTGCTACAAATCCTCTCCTCCCTCGGCATCACGGACTTGGCTCTTTCCTGGATCTCCTCGTACCTCACTGATCGGACTTTCAGCGTCTCTCATTCTCGCTCCACCTCCTCCCCCCGGCCACTCTCTGTTGGTGTCCCCCAAGCGTCAGTCCTGGGTCCACTACTCTTCTCTATCTACACTCTTGGCCTCGGTCAGCTCATAGCCTCACATGGCTTTCATTACCACCTGTATGCTGATGGTACCCAACTCTACATCTCTGGCCCAGATGTCACTTCTCTACTCTCCCGGATCCCTGACTGTCTGTCCTCCATTTCCTCCTTCTTCTCATCACGTCTCCTAAAACTAAATGTGGAAAAAACAGAACTCATCATCTTTCCACCATCCAACTCTACCTCTGCCCTGATCTCTCTATTACAGTCAACGGCTCTACACTTTCACCGGTCCCACAAGTCCGCTGTCTTGTAGTAATCCTAGACTCAGCTTTATCTTTCAAACCACACATCCAAACCCTCACCTCTGCCTGCCGCCTCCACCTGAAAAACATCTCTCGCATCCGCTCATTCCTCGGCTATGACACTACAAAAATGCTGGTCCATGCCCTTGTCATCTCCCGCCTAGACTACTGCAACATCCTTCTCAGTGGCCTCCCAGCTAGCACCCTCGCTCCCCTCCAATCCATCCTTAAATCTGCTGCCCGTCTTATCCACCTCTCTCCCGCTACTCCTCTGCCTCTCCCTCTGCCAATCCCTTCACTGGCTTCCATTCCCAGCGAATTCATTTCAAGCTACTAACCATGACCTACAAGGCTCTCCATGACTCTCCCCTCCATACATCTCTGCCCTAATTTCCAAATATCTCCCCCCACGCACTCTCCGCTCCTCACAGGACCTTCTCCTCTGCTCTCCCTTATCAGCCCCTCACACACCACCGTTCAGTTCAACATCTGCTCACTGCCCCAACACATCAGACTCTCCTTCCACTTTCACCAGCTTCAAAAGCAACCTGAAAACCATTTCTTCAGGCTTTCCTATAAACTTCACTAAACTTGTAACTAATTCCTACACAGACATGTCTGCCCCTCACCTCCTGTCTCTTTCCCCCTCCTTGTAGATTGTAAGCCCTCGCAGGTGGAGTCCTCTCTCCCTCTGTCGTGCCAATTGTCATTATCCCTTATCACTGTACTCGTTTGACTTATGTAATGTATGTAACCCCCTCGAATGTACAGCGCCCTGGAATCAATGGCGCTTTAAAATAAATAATAATAATAATAATAATAATAATAATAATAATAATAATCTCAACCCCATAGAAATCCTTTGGGGGGAGTTGAAAGTCCTTGTTGCCCAGCGACAGCCCCAAAACATCACTGGTCTAGAGGAGATCTGCATGGAGGAATGGGCCAACATACCAGCAACAGTGTGTGTCAACCTTGTTAAGACTTACAGAAAACGTTTGACCTCTGTCATTGCCAACAAAGAATATATAACAAAGTATTGAGATGAACTTTTGTTATTGACCAAATACTTATTTTCCACCATAATTTGCAAATAATTTTTTTCCAAATCAGACAATGTGATTTTCGGGATTTGTTTTCTCATTTTGTCTCTCATAGATGAGGTCTACCTATGATGTCAATTACAGGCCTCTCTCATCTTTTTAAGTGGGAGAACTTGCACAATTGGTGGCTGACTAAATATTTTTTACCCACTGTAAAAGGTGTAAAGTTAAACTACAAGAAAAACAAAAAGATCCAACGGACTTCCAAACTTCATTTTCAAATTGCTTTATTCCATTATTCCATAGCAGGGGGTACACTGACGCTCCAACGCGTTTCGGGCAAGTGCAGCCTTGATCATGGAGATTCTCCGTGATCAAGGGCTTGCACTTGTCCGAAACGCGTTGGAGCGTCAGTGTACCCCCTGCTATGGAATAATGGAATAAAGCAGTTTGAAAATGAAGTTTGGAAGTCCGCTGAATCTTGTTGTTTTTCTTGTTGTTGGGCTCTTGCTGTGAGCCAAGGATTCCGGGCGTTGACGGCTAAACCTACTGCAACAAACTTGGACCAAGCACAGGTGTACAAATGCAGTCCAGAGGGTAATGGTGAGTGCTGACTTCTCTGTATATATATATGTATATATATATATATATATATATATTATTATATATATTATATATATATATATTATTATTTTTATATATATATATATGTTTGCTAAAGTTAAACTAGACAGTTTTAACGTGTGCCAGATTTATCAACACATCATTGCAAGACTGTCTAGTTTAAATTTACAGTTAGATAGCATTGATAAATCTTCCCCATTAACTTTAATGAACTGGCATATAGACAAGGTATGTCAGTACATTAGTTAAAAGTAATATTCTTAAGTAGCAATCCCCTGATGAGATTAAAAACAATGTAAACATATGTATTTTATAAATATTAAAACACATAGATACATTGCAAAGCATTGTGTTGTTTTAAACTGTATTTGCTGCTGTTTGGCTGAATTTCATCATTTTTATTCCTACATATAAGGTCAGCTAGGAAAAGAACCAAATATATGAAAAGTTTTTTTCAAGCCATTAATATAGAATGGTAAAGTAGTTTGGTGACAGCATATAGCACAAGAGACATTTAATAAACCACTGAAATGCTTGTGTTGGAAGCAGTGACAGAAGCCTAATAGTCAGTTTCTTAAAATGGGAAGAAATATGGTTAATAAAAGATTTTTATGAGACAGGATTGCAGATATAGATGACATGCTCAAAACAGATGCTTTAAATAGGAAAAGGAGACAAATAAATCTGTCTTTAAAGGATCAAGCAGAAATGCCGGTGGTTACAAAATAAACTAAGTGAATTGGAGAACACCATACGGTCAATAGCGGAACCTAATCTCACCTACTGTATAGCATTTACTAGCTCACATTTACTATAGACTTTCCTTTCCAAATAAATCCTTCCTTATACCACATGTCAGACTGTTCATCCTATATGTCCTGTGCAGTAAAGTGCAGTTTTTGCCATGTTTCACTGTTGTGGAGAAAGGCCATTTCAAAGGAAAATAATCTGATAGTTATGAAAGGGCTATCCTAGCAATTAATTTGAAAAAATATATCAACAGAAAGTACAATATTATTTCAATCTAAATTTATTTTTAAATATGTATTTGAAACACTGATTTTTTTAATGTTTAAAAGTCTATTTACGATGGTAATTTTTTACTCTCCCAGTTAGAGAACACAATAAGTTGACAATTTTGGTTTCTGCAACTCATGTGCCAGCTTTAAAGTGTCAGCAAAGGTTGCAGCGTTAAATAACCACTGTCGGTTTCTGTGTAAGGCCTCGTTCACACGACGGATTAGGCTGCGGGTTTGCCGCGGCTCTCGCCGCGGTTCCCGCGGCCAAGTCCTCGTCGGGCCGCGCCGCAAACTCACATCTCCCGACGCGGGTTTGCGCCGCGGGCGGTGGGAGTGGCCTCGTCGCGGGAGGGGCGTGGTTTGGGGCGCGGCTTGCGCCGAGGGCTTGCCCCTATGCAAATTAAGAGCAAGGGGCAAGCCGCGGCGCTAGCCGCATCCCAGCCGCGCACCCACCGCGGCGACACCCGCGGCAGCTGCTGCGGCAGCACCGCGCAGGCCGCGCGCAGAGCACTCCTGTCAAGAATGACAGGGAGAGTTCTTCACACGCGCGGGTCTGTCCGCGGCCCGGAGCCGCGGCCAAACCGCGCAGTGTGAATATTAACGCGGTTTTCCATAGGAAACCATGTTATAATCTAGGCGCGTTTTGGCCGCGGTTAGGGCCGCGGAAACCGCGTCGGCCCCGGGGAAAATTTCCGGGGGCCAAATCCACGTGGGAACGGGCCTTATTTGGTGTTAGATTTTGACACTTTTTATGACATAAGGAGGGGGTGTACTTTATTCCCTCGGGAATATGTTACTATTTTCAAAACCCTAGGTAACAAATTTAAATTTTTTGTTTGTTCTTGGGTACTAAAGGTATTTTCCCAATCTCGTATGACTAAAATGAAATGAAAATGGCAATTTTTCACAAGAAAGTTTGCTTTTGTGGTCAGGAACATTGATACATTCTAATCTATGTTTTCTCAAACATTCACAAAACATGTAACATCTTGTTTACCTTGATAAGCTTCCAGAATTGTGAGAACTGTCGAGAAATGTCAAGCTGTTATGTGCCTTGAATTATGAGAATTATGGGGGGACTCTTTGGAGATTTAAAAAATTTTGGGCATTTTGATGGACCCTTTTAAAAGGCCCAGTCTTGTGTGTAAAAAAAACCCTTTTGTGAATTTCAATTTCTTGTATATATATGTTGAAGAAGGGAGTAGTTTCTCGAAAGCTCCCCATCAAATTACTCTTTACCCAAAAAGGTATCGCCTGATTTCTTCATCTTTTCTACTTTTATGGCTAACCGGTAAAATTATACTTAGAAATTTTGGAAGTACCAAATGTACCCGCTCAAAAGGGAAATTGAAAAAAGGCTTAAGAAACTTGACAATCAACAGGGGACATCTTTTCTTAAAAAAATGCAAAAAGGAAAGACTCATCCCAAAGGCTTCATCTGCAAAACCCCAAACCCCGGCACCCCTACAACAGCCGATATGCAGAACAACTATGTATTCGAACATCTGAAAAGCTGCAAAAACTACATGTAAAATTTCCTAAAACAACAGGAGAAAAACAAGGAGGAGATCAGGCCCCTAAAGACATCACTGGAGATTGCAAAAGGGAGATGAAGGCCCAAACTCCAACATATAGGGGAAACTGCGGGACGCTTATCAAAACAAAAGAAAAAGCCCCAAGACTGAGACAAAAAGGCCCTATATCAACCCAAAAAGCCCCACCCCAGATCAGAAACCCTGTGGGTGAACCTTTCCCCTATGACCCAAATAACACGAAATGTCAGCTTCTCCCAAAGGTTCCCCTTCTGCCCCTAACATCAACCGACCATGTCAAACTCTCAATGACATGGGGGGATTTTTTTCAAAAAATGGATTGAGGGAATATTCTATGGAAAAGACCTTCCATACAGCGCGACCTGAGAGAAAGCCCTAAGGAACCCCCCAAAAAAATAAACCCTGGCCCCCACAGCCTGGAAAAATGCAGCCTGGATAAATACATTGCTGTTTCAGAAGCAAGATAAAATCTGAGATTTTTGGGGAAAAGTAAGAAACAGGTCCCAACCAAACCCCTGCGGGAAAACAAAAGGCCCATCCCCTCATGAAAGAAAATCAGGACAAATAATAAAACAGTGAAAAGGGGGCGCAATAGTCTGATAACACCTCTGATATACCCGGAAAGCAAACGGGGCGTTTTTCCCAAACCCGCCCCATTACCCCAAAATTTAAACGTGATCCCACAGGGGACTTTAAAAAAAGAAAAGTTTGATCAAGAATTTTCCAACTAGGCCCGGGGGCGGGTAGGGGGGCTACCCCAGGGACCCCAGGCGGGCTGCTTTACAGTCCCCAAAGATCCAAAAAGAGGGCCCCCTGGGAGGCCTATCATTTTGGGTTTTGGGGACTTGACGGAATATTCAGGTTGGGGGGGAAAATCTCCAAAACCCCCGGGTCGAGATACCCCAAGCTCATCCGGGACACCAGGGTTTCTTAAAAAATAAATGCCCTGGGCCATTTCCCTGGGGGGCACCTTTTTTGGCAACCAGGGATTTTAGAATCGTTGTTAAAAAACATTCCCAAAAGGGTGGAGTTGAGATGTCGGAAAACCCCTGGAAAAACTAAACTCCCAAAAAAACCAATAACACGGGCCTACGTTCATACTCAGCCACAAATTTTTTAAATTTGGGAGGCCTATATCTACAGCGAATGGGAACTTAAAAGGGGGTCCAGATGTGCCCCCCGTATGAAAACCTTTTTATGGTGAACTGGAAGGAGGTATCTATCCAATGCACACCAAACCCCTGATGACCTCCGTTACATCGATGAATTTTATTGTCATCTGGACTTTTCGGGCGAGGAGGCCCAATTCAATTCCATAAAGACTTCATAACTTCCCCCCCACCTCAACCTCAAAATTACCTATTCGGAGAAAACACTTTTGGATTTTTACAATACACCCCAAAAAACACCGGCTATCACTCAGTGTACCACAAACCCAAGACGAACGGGTACCCCAGGAATGACAGCTTCCCCCCCCCAAGCAACAAAGCAATCCCTTTTTACAGCCAGGCTATAATACAAATGTATTTGCTCCAACAAGACAGACCCGGACAAACACCTCCTGGATTGAGGACAAATTTCTCCCAATTGGGATACAAACCAAAAAGTGACGGAAATAAACAGCAAAGCGGCCGCCATCAACAGGACAGTCTGCTCACGTACAAAAAGGGGCCCCGAAGGGAAAAGAGTGCCCCCAGTTGTAAACCCCACAACCCACAGCTGGGGATTACAAAGTTTGAAGGGAAATTAAACCCGTGCTCTAGAGGGCAATAGACTCAAGACATATTCCAGTCCCCCTCTCCTCTCCTTTCGGCAACCCCAAAACCCGCGGCGTATTATTATCCGGGGCGCCCCGAAAGGCCCCCAAATGAAAATGGAACTCACCCCGCTGCAAAACGGTGCAAGATGCAGGGACATCCACATGCTGGACAGTGTACCCGTCCCCGTCCAGCAGGTGCACAGAAAATTTGGGGGGAATTTTTTTGAGGTCTAGCAATGTGGTGTATTTATTGTGTGGCAATGCCCCACCCGGGCCCTTTATGTGGGGGGAAAGGGGAGGACTCGCCGCGCATGAACTCCCACAGATTCACTATTAATAACGTGAAATGATCTTCCGTGGCACAAACTTCTCCAGGAGGACCCTGTATTGAAGATCTGAAGATTTGGTTTTAAAGGGACAATTAAGACGCGAGGGGGGAAAGGGAAAGGGAATTTAAATTAATGCAAAAAATTTCAGACTCTGCAAAAAGGGGGTAAATATTGTGCTAGTTTATGTAAAATTTTTATGTGGTGATGGCCACAAATTACACGGATGGTGTGAGAAAGACGGCAGATTTACTGACCCCCCCTTTTCATGCCCCCACAAGTTTCCCGATAGTTTTTTGTTTGATGTTGTAAAATTTTATTGTTTGCTTTTTTTGCATTTTTTTATGTTTTTGAAATTTTAAAACCTTTGAAAGGGCCATGTCTTGTGTTTTATAAAAAAGCGTGAATTTTCAATTTTTTTGTATATCCTTTGTTGAAAAAGGGAGCTAGTTCTCTCGAAGTCACCATCAAATATATCAGTTAGCCCCTAAAGGTATCGCCTGATTTCTTCATCTTTTCGATGGACTCCCAAACAGTTTTACAAAGTTTCCCCTGTTTTCTTTTTTTGGGACAGCTGGGACACCAGTTAACTATCATAGGTGAGACTGGCATAGGGGACCGAGTTTTCATTGGGATAGAATAGTGTGAAGTGGGAGGGATGGTGGGCCCATGGAAAGGCTGATGCCCCCTGCACATCAAGTTAAACCAATAAAAAAGGTTTTTATAGCTTTTGACAAACAATCGGGAAACCTTTTAAATACCTACAAGAGCTCTTTTCCCAAGCTTTCGGAGGCAAAGGTAAAAAATGGGGGTTTTGCGGACCCAGATTTTAAGTAGATACTAGAAAGCAAAGAATTTGTGAAGAAGCGAATAGAAAGAGAAATGGCCCGATCTTTGTTGAGTGGTGCATGGTTTCCTTAGCAAATCACAAGGATGAGAAATGTGCTGCTGGTTCAAACCTTGAAAAAGAACTTTGGAAAAATGGGGTAGGATGTCTCTCAAAGTATATTCCTTGATGCTCATCTTTACAAATTTAAGGAAAATATGGGGGGTTTTCTCAGAAGAGCAAGGCGAGCGCTTTTTTCGGTATAAGGATTTGAACAAAGAAAACATGATGGGAGAAAATATTGGGGGTTGGTTCATGAAAATGATTTGCATTTAAACGTAATCTACAAATCTATCCTTTCTAAAGCACTCTTGTTTTCGATTTCTCTATCAAAAAAGTAAACTGAAAAAGTTTTTGTCTATAAAAAAATCTTAAAATAAATTAAAAAGTTTTTTTTTAACTTTTTGACAGGAGTTCCTGGAATATAACACTTAAAAAAATGGAGGCAAAAATTTGTTTAATAGGGTAGTAGTGAATTCACTATTATTAATACCCTTTTTATTTTTGACGTCGCAAAGCTAGCTTATAAAAAAGTTTTGTGTTGTGAACTGCCCTTTTGTGTGTAGGTTGCCCACACTCAGTGTTTCGGTGAAAGGGACAATTTATCAGTAGTTCAAAAAAATGATACCTTGTTTTAGGTCAAGGGTGGAGTATTTCTGAAAATGTAGTTTGCTCACTGCTGCTGTTGTGGAAAATGTATTGTGGGGCAAAAGGCACCATTTGAATAAAGAAAATGGAATGCAGAGCACCCCAATGTCATTCAT
Source organism: Phyllomedusa bahiana (assembly GCA_025379985.1). Classification (NCBI taxonomy): domain Eukaryota; kingdom Metazoa; phylum Chordata; class Amphibia; order Anura; family Hylidae; genus Phyllomedusa; species Phyllomedusa bahiana. The sequence goes on along the minus strand of JAODAL010046976.1, from coordinate 1,953 downwards.
GTGAGAAAGGGGAACATTGGCCAAAAAGGGGCTGAGTGCAGAGCAACATGCTACACTGGAGCAATTGCCACCAAAGTAAACCAGGTGGATACAAGCATGTCCCAAAAAAAAAGTTCAGCAACCTCGAGTATGATGTTCTGGTGCGTGGATGGTCACTACACCTTGCTATAGAAGTTGCATTTTTTTAAATTTTTATAGAAAATTTTAAATTTGGGCTCCACTGAGGGGACATTTTTTTTTAAATAGTTGTTTTGACCACCGCTGATATCCAAAAAAATCCCTGTGTGCAACATGGACAACAGCTGATGTGTGGAAGTAACTCAATAAAGTCCTGGTAGGTTATCAAAGGTTATCTGGAGTCATGCTAACTGTATCCCACAGCTGCTGGAGGGAGCATGGAGGGAATCCATAAAGTGAACATAACAATTGATGTGGTCCCATATATGCTCAATTTGATTTACGTCTGGGGAATTAGACGGCCAGGCTAGTATTTGGACGAATTGATGAGCGATTGTGTCAACAATCGTTATCGAGTCGATAGTCGATATGGGCAATTATCATGTCGGTAGTCGATAGTCGATTATCGCCGATGACCATTAAAGTCTATGGGAGAGGAACAACAGCTTCATTCTTGCACCCAAACAGGTCAGGAGAAGCAGGAATTAACATCCACAACAGTAAAATGGATACATGCTACATCTTAGGCAAGACAATTAGGCTATAAAAGTCACAGAAAAAAAATTAATATGCTAAAATAATTCATTATGTTCAATGGCTAACCGAAAACATGAGGACTGGGTAACCACAGCAGGTACAGCGGTAGCAGCTGCTACGGGGCCCCTTTCACACAAGACAAGACACCGGTTTTGGAAATGGCACATGGGAACTGGCAGGAGACCCCTATCACTTTTGGCACCAGGGACCAACATCTCATCACTTATGTATTGGCAGCAAGAACGTCCCAACCGGGAACGCAGAGGTTCAGCTGGCAGGGCCCTAGGGGATCCAGTTGGTCAACGAGTCCTGTCTCAAATCCCTGCATTCTACTGTCAATTTGTGTGGGTGGAACGAAATTGCTCACTTTTGATTTGGAACGTGGATCAAGGAGGGTGGACACCCAGTAACCGATGTTCATTTTGATGGCCTTGAAGCGTAGGAAATACATTTTTTTCAATAAGACCTTTACTATTGTTTTCTTTTACAGCGACATGACCCCAAAAACCAACAAAGATGTTCTTGATATACCCTCAGAATAAAAAGTGGCAGAAGAAACAAGTATTTGAGCCACTATTTTAGTGAAATGGTTTGGGGGTTTTGATGGACCCTCAGAATAAAAAGTGCCGGAAGAAACAAGTATTTGAACCACTATTTTAGTGAAATGAACATTGACTATCCCTGTCCTTTAATGCAGCATGACCCCAAAATCCACACAGATGCTCTTATGGACCCTCAGATTAAAAAGTGCCAGAAGAAAGTCTTATTTGAACCAGTATTTTAGTGAAGTGGACATTGACTACCCATGTCCTGTACCGCAGCATGACCCCCAAACCTGCATGACCCACAGATCACAAAGTGGCAGAAGAAAGTAGTATTTAAAGCAGCATTTTAGTTGAACTGGACATTGACTATAACTGTCCTGTACCACAGCATGACCCTCAAACCTGCATGACCCACAGATTAAAAAGTGACGGAAGAAAGTAGTCTTTGAACCACCATTTTAGTTGAACTGGACATTGATGAATGAGATATGGCCGTTTTACAGCGCTGACATGTATCACCAATTACTATAAAATATCTGTAAAACAATTTGCTATTGGCAAAAAACTGACAAGCAAAGAGTGCAATATACAACTAATGAAAAGTTAGATGAATGAGATATGGCATTTTTACAACGCTGACATGTTGCACCAGTTACTATAAAAAAATTTTGTAACCAATTGCGTACAAGTGCAC
>JAODAL010046975.1:0-30389 GCA_025379985.1 Phyllomedusa bahiana | reverse complement strand
AAAGGGTTGAACCGATCAATTAAAACAAAATTTCTTTAAAAATCCTTTTTTTAAAAAAGCAGCAAGACTTTAAACTGGTTTTAAAGTGTGCCCACTTATGCAAAGTAAAAAGGTACTCAGGTTTAGTTGCGGCAACACGCCGTTCACTATCAGTCCATGGCGCCGCCCCCAAGGTAGATGAGCGAAAAAAACGCCGAAAACCCGTGCTTGATAGAACGATTCGGGGACATTTGGGGATAGCCCTCCCCTTCCTCAAGACCTTGAGGCCCCAGGGACTGATAGTGAACAACGTTATCCCGCTCAAAAGCTGAGTACCTGTTTTACATTTGATACTGGGGAAACCCCTGTAAATCACGGGTTAAATGTCTTGTGCTTTTTTAAATGAAGGATTATTAAAAAAATTTTTTTAATTGAATGGGTTCAACCATTTTCAAAGTGTTACATTGTGTGGGAGGGAGACCCTGTTTATGCCCGGTGTAAAACAGGTTAGGATTAATCTGAGAAGGGGTATTTGTTTTTGTTATATTCAAGTCAAAGGGTGCCAAAATTTTTGTGGTCGGTAGGGGGAAATTAGTTCGAAAATTACCTACAAACCTCCTGTTTTCTACTATGTATTTTCCCCACTCTTGTTTGAACTTGGGGGCATTTTTTTCAGCCATTACCCCCATAACCCAATGAAATTCCCCAAAAAGCAAACCCCCTTAAATTAAAATAAAAATGTCCCAATCGGGACACATTTAAAAAGGTTTTACTATTGGGAAAAATCCCTACTTGTTGGGGAAGGTTGCTTGCCCAATCCCCTGTCAAAAAAAGACATTTTTGGGTTTGTGTAAAAGGATCCTTTTTTTTTTTCCCTATTTAAGAAGTTTAAATATTTTTTGTTTTAAGAGAACTGTAAAATAATTTTTTCCCCCCTGGCTGAGGACGAACAAGGGTAGTGTCAGACTGTGTTTCAGCGCTGTGTCCCTTATTTTGTATTTTTTAGTTTTTGGTATTTAATGTATACCAGTTTTTAGCCCGAAGACTTCGAAGAGTCTTTTCAGAGTGCAGTTTTTTTTTAAACCGGCCAAACAGAGGCTGCCCCCCCCACCCAAGAAAAACCTATTATTTGAATAGGTAGAAAAATGTGAAAAGACTGTCAGTGGGGGGGGCTAAACCTTTGGTGGGTGGAGCTAACCCTGCTATGAATAAAATTTGAGGGTAAAAGCCTAAAATGCTGCATCTTCAGAATAAGGGCCCCGTGTGGGGAACCGCAGGTCTGCACTGCTTGTGTGCCCCACAAGGGGGGCAAAAATATGGACGGTTCCCTTTAAAATTTTAGCAAATGATGGGAAAAATATACAAAATTGGGTCCTTTTCTATTAAAAATAGCAATTTTTTAAGTTTATTAAAGTTAATCTTTTCTCAGTCAAAAAGGGTATTCTCACCACATTGATTGTTTAAAAAAAGTCAAAAAAGGACAAAAAACATTACCCCAATACATTCTGTTCTGTTTTGTTAATTTCAGAGTTAAACAGCTTTATCTTGTTTTGTACCCCGCTTCCCCGGTGACCCCCTTTCATTCTGCTCTAAAGGTTCTAAAACCCGGGATTGATGTTTTCTATTCTGTTCTTTTAGCAGCCAAAACTTTTTTTGTTTCTTACAGAAAAACTTAAAATTTAGGCATTGTCCTTCTGCTTTGCTTTTTAAAGCTTTCAATAGCACATCTTTTAAACAGCTAAAACAGGAATAGAAGGCTGAAATGTCTTTTAAAGTGTAGACCCAACCACACCCTGAACGGAAGTGGAATTTGGGCATTTGGCTTGAAGGCAGGTTTGGGGAAACATTTTGTTGAGAACACCTTTTTAAAGGGGAGCAAAGGGGAATTGGTCAAAGTTAGAGATTTTTCCCCAAAAGAAGGCCTTAGGGACATTGGGACGTACTCATACTCCAGGTTCCTTAAGGGGTTAAATTTTGGAAGGAGACGGCGAATTCGCAAATCGGGGACAGAACCAATCCCCAAAACCATTTAAAACTTAAAATACCGTAGGATTTTTGAACAGAATCTGCCGGCTTTTTACAATCCTTTGGGGCCGTACCCTAAGGTCGTGTTGCAGGCTTATTCCCGCGGTTTTTGTCGCTCAAACCCGTGAAAAAGGGGGCAGGCGGGGCGGGGCCGGACGCGGCCGTAAAAATGTGCATGCCCCTTTCCCCCCCGGGCGGATTCGCCCAGCGGGAAATAGCGGAACCACTTTCTCTTGAGAGCTTGGATTCCCGTAATTACCCCGGGGTTTGGGCCCCGTACTGCGGAAAATCCGGCGCGGGTACAGGCCTCTGGGGAGAAATAAGCCGTGGAAACGAGGCCAAAGCCCAAAATTGGCGGACACCCTGCTGGCCAGAATGAGTCCAGTTTTTCAAAAGCGGGGGGGCAGCTCCCCCCAAACCCATTACTACCCCTGCTTTTTCACCTTTATTGACGGGTTTAACGCAAGTCTGTCACCATTTTGCTTTCCTCGGGGGGAGCATGAACTATGTGACAGGTTCCTTAAAGAGCAAATTTACTATGAGCTAAGAAATAAACGGGATTATGATTGTCACAATTGTTTTTTACATAAATTTTGCTAATCTGAGTCCCTTAAAGATTTTACTTTAATGGGCGTGTTGTGGTTTTAGCTGCTTTTTTAGACTTGAATCACTCCCGCCATATTTGTCATGTATGTTAAATAATTGTTCCCTATTTAAGGAAAGCCGACCCGTGAATTGTGCTTGTTTTATAATGCGGAATAAAAATATGTCCTTAGTGCTGTGAGTTTTTACCTGAGCTCAAATACATAAAAAATTTCCCAAAAATTTCTTTTCCCCCTTACTGAAAGTAATTTTAAAAAGAAAAATCTGTAGACCACCATTGATTTTTAGCGCAAATTCATTTTGTTTTCCAAAGAGGCGCAGGGAATTTGTGGTCATGAGGAATTGTTTGGGGGTGGGATTTTTCAGATTTTTGTAATGAAAAAAATTTGGGTAGAATCCAGAGTGTAAAAAAAAATTTTGTAAGCTGTTTTGTAATTTTTTCCTTTTTTATTTTAATATGTTATAAACTTTAAAAAATTTAAAAATGGCAAATGCTCTTTCAAAAGAAGCGTGTAAACATTGGAATTTTTTCTGGGGCCCACCCGTGAATTAAAAATGGGGGGACTTAAATTTTTTTCTGGGAGCCCCCCCAACTATCTCTTTTCTCTGCCTCTTGCTTTTTGCCTATTTCTCTTTGCTTTCCCCTCTCCCAAAGGAGAATGCGGTTAAAAGAAACTCCAGGTCTGCCCCTGTATGGGGCCATGGGGTTTCCCCCGTTCCCATGTGGGCCTGCCCAAGCCTGAGTGTAAGGTTAAAACCCCCAAAGGGGTTTTGCCAGGACGGCCCTTTTCTGCTAAAAGCAATGTAAACAAAACCCCCTGGCGAGAGAGAGAGACACAGCCGGCACAGGCCGTGCAAAAAGGTCGTTTTGAAATTTCACTCAAATATCAAACTACAACTGTGGGTTTTGTAACAACGACAACAGCTTTCTCCCAAGCACTTAAAGCTTCTTCTGTTCCCTGTCATCAGTAAAAACAGGGATCACTAAGATAATCACACACACTAGTGGTTTTTTTTTCAAAAACAAACATATTTTTTCCCGGTACCTTGAAAACTCCTTCAGCTCCCTTTTATCGATAAGAAGTGTGCTTGCGCAAGCCCGGCCATCGCTCTTGGGCAGGTCGTTTTAAATTAAGCTTGTAAGTAACTAAGGGAGGGAAGGCAGCCTGTAGCTCTCTCAGGCTGCAATTTTGTATACATTATTTTGAAAAAGGGTTAAAACCATTTTGGAGGATCCCCCGCAACAACATTGTGGCAAAAAACCCCCCTTTTAAAATTTTGAGAACTGCATAACAGGTTTCTATAAAACCCTACATTCAAAATAGAGTTTAAAGCAAAAGCCATCCCCGTAAAAGCAATGACCCAAAGGGCCCCCATTGCCCTTAACAACCAGTGGAAAGCATTCTGCTGTTTCGTGTTTGTATTGTCTTGCGTTGTTAAAAAAAACGAGTGCTTGGACTTTTGAAAATTTTATGAAAGAAACCCGGAATTTATTGCTTACAGAAACTTATATCAGGTTGCTTAACTCCTTAATGCTGCCTGCCTCTTAACTTTAGATGGGGGTGGCGGTTATTAATTGCAGCGACATCTTGCTCACTGCAGACAAAGAGGTTTTTGGGGGCCCCGGGTGCAAAAAGCGCTAGGAACAGGTGAGTTTAAGGGTTGTCCAAGGATGCTTTTTTTGTTAAAAATCTTGCAAAAAAAAAGTATTTGTAATATGTGTCCATTAACATGTCCACTATTCTGAGAGACCCTCTTGTAGGGCTGCATCAGCTCCTAGGGTTTTATCTCTCCCGATAGGGTGCCAGCACTGGTTGCTGTATTACAGACCCGTTGCCCCGCACTTTTGAAGAGGGAGGCCCTAAAACCACCCTAAATTCAAAAAGAAATTTGGGAAAACAGGACTGAGGGAAGATGAATTGATGTAGTGGACAACCCTTTTAAAACCTCGATCCCCCCGGAATTTTTCCCTATAAAGGGTTTCCCCTGTTCTCTAGTCATCGAGCTCCCGATGACCCGATAGACCCCGGGAAGTTGAATCAACCCAGGGACCTGGAGTACCCCCGGGACTGTGAAATGTGATTGGTGTAAAAAAAAAAGTGTTTACGTTCATGCTCAAAAAAGTTTAAAAAAATTCTGCGAAATTTATTTCAAACTTAAAATGCCCCCAAAAATAAATCATACAACTGCTCACTTAAAAGTAAAAAAGTTAAAAACTGATGAAACAAGAGGAAAAAACTAAAAAAATTAAAGCCCGGTTCTTAAGGTTTAAAGAGGTTTTCTCCCCATGCTGTTTTACTAGGTCAAAAGAATTTTTATACTCCTCTGTTCCCTCGGGTGTGGGTGGTTTTTAGCATGTTTTAAAAAAATTCGGATCTGTGAGTGTTATGTCACAGGGGTAGGAGATGTTTTTAAAAACAAAAGGTCATTTGCTGTGAGGCTGAAAAACAATGGCTTATCTTAATCTTAGAGATTTTTGTTTTTTTCTCCAAATGAAAAGTGAGCTCTTTCCGGGGGTTACATCTCCCCCTGCCCTAAGTTTTCCTTGATTAGATAATGGAGTTATGGACACGGAACTAGGGGAAACCCTAGAAACGTGGATGAAGCAATAAAATTTATTTAGTATGATAAACAAAATTAAAATTTTTTCAATGTTTTTGAAAAAAATCTTCATTTACTGTCCTTATGTTGAAAGCTTTTCTTTTGTGTTTAAAGCCCTTTTAAAAATGAAACATTTGATTATTGATTTATTTTATTTTTAAAAGGGTTTTTATTGTTTTTCTGTCCCCGGGGTCAAAAACTAGATGGTGACAACATGGAGGCGTACATGTTGGTTATCTTAATAGTTTAACCTTGGTTTTTTTATTGGTGTGGTTTTTTGACTATTTTCTAAAAGTTATATTTTTAGGGTTACTTTTTTTTCCCCCTTTTGGCATTTTGTTGATTTAACCCCCAAATTTATACAATTACTTTTGTTTTTTGTGCTTTTAAAAATAGGTGACCTAATATTTTTGAAGAGTATATCATTTTTGCATTTATTTTACTTGCTGCGTTGAATCATTGTTAAAATGAATGGGTTCTTTTTTTTTTTTTGGTTAAAAAAAAAAAAGCCCTTAAAATTTTACGAATTTTTTAGAGGTTTTAATTTTTATTACAGTTTTTTTAATATGCCTTTTTGGGTGTTTTCTTGTTTAGGAAAAAAAAAACCATCAGAAAATAAAAGCTAGCCCCGGAAAAAAAAACAAAAAAAAGGAAAAGAGACCCTAATCACCTGCCCCAAAAAAAACCTTTTGTTTTTTGCATTTTCTTATATTTTTTTATGGATTTAAAAAGGGGGAAGGGCCCAAAGAAAAAATTTAATTTTTAAAAAAAAACATACTCCCCGTTTGTATTTTACATTGTGTGGCCCTTGTCTTGTTTATTTCCCTGTTCTGCGGTTGGCTTGTGACTCCCACAGCCAGTAAAAGGGCCCTCAGTGGTCATGTCCCATTTCCTTGGCATCACTGCTCAGGAAGTGAACACTGCATGTCAAAAAAAATGGCACATGACCACTGGGGCCCTGTTTGGCGGCTCAGCCCCATTTGGTGCGATCAGTGAGTAACAGAGAACAGGGGACAAAAACCAACGCGCTGGTTTTACAGTGGAACAAAAGGGAAATGTGACTTTTTTTTTTTTTTTTGATTTTCAAGTTCCAAATATCTTTTTCATAGTTAAAAAGTTTTTGTTTAAAGGCCCCAAAAAAAGGACAGACGTTTTTTCCAGGGGCAAACCTATTGTGCTGTAGTGCTAACCCAGGGAAGGGCAAAACCCCCCTGAGGTAAAAGCCAATTGCCCTATTTTAGGGAAAAAATTCCTTCCGTCTCCAATCGGGAATCAAATAAACCCCCTGATCACACCACTGCTCCAGAACCTGGTCACTATAATTGTTTGTTATACACTCTGAAAAGCTCAACCCCCGTTTTGAACTTGTTAGTGAATTCACCATGAAAATTTCTATGGCAGAGAGTTCTACAGTTTTCACTAAATAACCCCTAATCTTGCTATCTTTCGGGTTTATTGAATCCCCCCCCAGTACTTTATTAATTGGTTCCCCGCCTTTGCCCCTGTTCAAGCTCTACAATGTCTTTCCTGTGCACGAGTGCCCAAAATGTACACAATATTCATGTGTGGTCTAACCTTGACTTTTTTTAAGGGAAAAATACATTTCATCATGTGCTCTTTCCCCTTTTTAATAAACCTCATGATCCTGTTTCCTTGGCAGCTGCTGCCTGCACTGGCTGTACAATTAAAGTTTCGTCAATGGATTCCAAGCCCTTCCCCATGTCACTTTTACCCACTTTTTCCCCGTTTAACAAGTAATCATGGAATGGTTTTTTCCCCTTCCCCATGTGATATTTGTTTTTATGGCTGCACAAAACACACAATAAAAAAAAAAAAAAAAAAAAAAGTTTTTCCCCAAAATATGCTGCAATTTGTGGCAATATTTTCATAAAGTAAGCCACCCAAAAAAATATGCAAAATGCCTGTGGAGCAATTTCTTACAAAAGTGGGCCCAAGTAAGTGTCTGGTTAGGTTAACCTTTAGATAGTATTATTGTCTCCCAGGGTTTTGTAACGGGAGCCCCGCGTCCAGGTGGGGCGTTTGTGTCCCCCATCTTTCCCCCGGGGGGGGGAAGTGGGCCGTGGCCGCCCGGGTCACTGTTCTCCCGTGGTCACTTACCCAGCTGCGCCTTTCTTCCCGCGGTCTTTGCTGACGGGCGCCGCGTCCCCGTTCTTAAATTTAAAAGGGGGCCCGTGCACGGTAATTTTGGTGATTGCAGGTGGACCCTATTATTGGGAAAGCCTCCAGCACGTCCCCTGGATCTTTTGTGGGTTTTTGCCTACAGAGAAAGTGTTATCTGAGTCTCGTCCCGATTTTTCCCTTTTTTACGATCCCCTTCTACCTACGCCTACGACAGAACCATTGCCCCCCCCGACCATCGCCTGCCCCGACTACGGTGTCTTTCATTCTGTAACGCTATCCTCGGTGCCCCCCGCGCAAGTACGTCGGGGTAGGACCTGGAGATCCCCCCGCGCAATCCATCCGCTTTGCGGGGGCTCTGGTGGGAAAACCGGGACTATTTGATTCCCCCCCTGGGAGGCTTACACATCGTTGGGGGGTCCGGGGGATCCATTCCATACCCCTTAAGAGGATTTTTTAGCAAACTCTTGTGTGAAACTGCCCCGACGGGGGTTTCATTTTTCCACATTGTGGGACTCGCATTGGTTTGATTACTAACACAAAATTCAATTGTTGATTGTGGTGCGGAAAACAGTTGCTGAATTTTGGGGCACGGCGTAATATCATAAATCCAGCGAATGCACTACTCCTTAAATCCCATTTGCTGATACTTTGGGGAGGTGGGGGGAAAATGGAAAAGCTTTTAAGTGTTCTATGTATCCGATTCACAGATTGCACACTTAAAAGCTGTAATGCAAGTGTGCCCCTTACTTTAAAGATTATATTTATTAAATAATGTCCAATGCTAAGTTATTAAAAAACTGTAAAAATAGGAGAGATTTTTTTTATTGGAACTTAGGAAAAAGCAAAACCTAAGGGCCAGAGTTCAAAAAAAGGCTTTTTTAAAAAAATGCCCCTGAAAAGAGATACAATAGAGATCTCAGGGGTTCGTACTAGTGTTAAAACAATTGTTTTGGGACGAGTAATTGGGGTTGCCTTGTGTGTCAAAAATTACCTTGTTTTAAACCCCCTTACCCGAATCCCTGAAAAGATTAATGACCAGAACATTTTTTTAGTTTGGCCTCCTTGGGTTTTAAACAGTTGAACTTTTTTATTTTTTCAAGACGCAATTGGATGAGGCCTCGTTTTATTCGAGACAAGTTGTATTTTTAAAAGGGAAAAGTTTAAAGTACACTTATAATTTAAAGCAGTATTTTTTTTTTTTTTTTCAAAAATTTTTTTTTTTTTTTTTTTTTTTTTTTACACCCCCTTCAAATTTCACCTTTATTTGTTAGATTAAAATTTACGGTTATTTTCGGGGGCGTGTGGATACCCAAAAATGTGTGGTTTTTTTGTGGTGTAATTTTTGTAAAATTATTTTTTTTTTTTAAAAATTTATTTTTATTTTATTATTTATTTTTTTTATTTTCTTTTTCCTTTTTTTGGTTTTTTTATTTTTTTTGACTCCCTGAGGGAGAAACTGTTTAACATTTTTTTTAATTTTTTTTTTTTTACATTTATAATGTATTAGCATTTCTATATGTTTAAAACATGCTAATCTGTGTCAGTCTGACCAGGCAGTGTTTTGGCAGCACCGTGCTCCCAATCACTGGTTTTACCCCGACAGGTTGGGGGCCCCCTGCTAGGTCCCCCAGAGTGACTGGAGCCGGTCCCCGAGCTTGTCGGGTGCCGGGGTTCCGATCACCCCGAAGGCAGGGGATCCCTTTGATTGCGCCCGCGGTAAAAGCACCGCCGCAATCAAAGGGTTTAAAGATCGGGTTGCGGAGGTTTCCTCCGCTCCCCGATGCCGCAGGAGGGGTCGGGATCGGGGTGTGTAGTTCAGCCCGATCTGGCAGCTGTGGCGCCGGGCGCCGCAAAACCCCCTGTCTGCGCGACGTTTAAAAAGACGTCGCTGCAGACGAAACGCCCCCCACCCGGCCCCCATAAAAAACGGTGGGGCGGTCGTTTTTAAGGGGGTTTAAAAGAGAAAAAAAAAAGTTTGTCAAGGTGGGAATTTTGGGTTACAGGTATGAGAGTCCCATGGGGGAAACACCAACTCTTTCTCAGGGGAAATCCCCTGGAATCTGGCTATAGTTGCACTGGAGATTCAGATGGATATGTTTTTTCTGACCCCACTGAGGAGTCCCTGGAATGGGATGAAACGCGTTTGGGGTTTTCAGTGGCGCTTTTATAACTGCGCCAGTTTCTTATCATTTTATTGATCTAATTCACCAGTTTGGGTCAATTTGTATAGATAAGTACTAGCACTTTATATACCCTATTTTTCTTTCATTGATTATTATTTATCTGTGTAGGGTATTATAGACATGTACATTTTCTGACTAGGGACATATTGTTATCTATGATATGTTTCATCGCCAGTGCTCTTGATCTAAATGTGCATTGGCGTTTTTTTACATATCTGTCTTTTTGGTACCACTCATTGTGGGTTCCTTACTATTTATCCCTATATTTTTTCATTTTCCGCTAGAGGAGGCGGCACTTTATGTAGGGTACAGTTAGGAGTTAGTACTGGGGTCACCCTTATTGGGGCGGGTTCTCCTATTGTGTAGTCCAGGGGACAGTGTAGGGTTACTGTCCTTACCCCATATGGGTGTCCCACTACTGTTCTTATAGGTTCGTATATGTAATTTTTATATGGTATTATTAAAAGGTATGTTTTAAAGGAGTAGTTTATTTTGTTCGGTGTTTTTGTAAATTGTTCTCCAAAACACTAAAGTTTTTTTACAATTACATTTATTCGACATTCTATCCTATCACTTCTGCGCTGTATGGTCTGCTTGGCAGAATGGTTAGTAATGGACTTCTTGCTCCAATTTATAGTTGGGCAGATTTTCAGCTCTGGAGTCCACAGATGCTAGATGACACAATTTTAAAATTGGTATACATATAACCAGTGTTGGACTGGGGGTTCTGGGGCCCACAGGGGAATTGATCTTGGGGGGCCCACCATACTGTACATGAAAATATTACCGGCCTCTCGGACATAAACACGCTCATTTTACCACATAATACAGTGTGCAAAACAGAACTGTATTGTAAAGTACAAGGGAGTCACACATTTGTCAGTCTAGCATATCATAGACACAGGGCTAAGTAGCTCCATCCATATCCTCCACCAGCCCACATGCAATATCCCCTCCACCCACATACAATATCTCCTCTACCCACATACAATATCCCCCTCCACCCTCATACAATATCTCCTCCACCCACATACAATATCTCCTCCACCCACATACAATATCCCTCCAAACCACATACAATATCCCCCTCCACCCACATACAATATCTCCACCCACATACAATATCCCCCTCCACCCACATACAATATCCCCTCCATGTTTCCCTTGGTCACGCCCCTCACCACCTTCTAAAATAAACACCAGCAAGAAAGTAAAAGTGTAACTCCTATCACAGGGTCAGGTGTTCCCTCACTCTTACAATCAGGGACACATGTACGCTGCCACTATACTAACGCCAATATAACCTACAACACCGCCATATAGAGACCACATAGAGGTCAGACACCAGCTCAGGTATAACCTACAACACCGCCATATAGAGACCACATAGAGGTTAGACACCAGCTCAGGTATAACCTACAACACCGCCATATAGAGACCACATAGTGGTTAGACACCAGCTCAGGTCACAATCACATTACAATATAAAAAATAACCCCTGAAATCAGGGACTCACCAGAGATGTCCTATCTGATGAGTTGTTCTCTTTTCTTGAGTCGTTCTTATTCCCTTTTCTTCTGCATCCGTTCCACACCGTCATGATGACTTGTCCCGGCCACCACTCATCACTGCAGAAATTGCACACAAATATCTTAGATTTCTCCCTTTTCCAGCACTTCTTTACCTATTCCCACCTCTGTACAAACTTCCCAGGGGTGGGAGAGCGGGTACAGGCCATAACTTAGAGGCCTAGTATCCTAGTATCCACAGGTGGGTAGGTAAACAGCCCCCATGTAGATAAGCAGGCCCCAGTTAGGAAAGTAGATAGGCAACAGTTAGGTTGGTGGACCCCAGGTAGGTAGGCTGTAGGTAGGTGTTGGTGAGTCCCAATTAGTTGGGCTGTAGGTACGTGGTTGCCCCCAGTTAGGTAAGCTGTAGGTAGTTAGGTCCCCGTTATATAGGCTGCAAGCAGTTAGGGCCCCCCTTTAGGTTGTATACAGGCAGTTAGGGCTTCCCTTGAAGTACTATACAGGCAATTAGGGCCTCCTTTAGGTACTATACAGGCAGTTAGGGCCTCCTTTAGGTACTATACAGGCAGTTAGGGGTCTCCTTTAGGTACTATACAGGCAGTTAGGGGTCTCCTTTAGGTACTATACAGGCAGTTAGGGGTCTCTTTTAGGTAGTCTACAGGCAGTTAGGGCCCCTTTACGTAGTATACAGGTAGTTAGGGGTCTCTTTTAGCTAGTGTGCAGGAAGTCAGCCCCCCCCCCCCCCACCTTTAGCTACTGTGGAGGTAGTCAGGGCCCCCTTTAGTATTTAGGTAGTCAGGGCCCTCTTTAGGTAGTCAGGGCCCCCCTTTCATTAGCAGGGCCCCCCTTTGTAGTCAGGGCCCCCCTTTCATTAGCCAGGGCCCCCTTTGTAGTCAGGGCCCTCCTTTCATTAGTCAGGACCCCCTTTGTAGTCAGGGCCCCCCTTTCATTAGCCAGGGCCCCCCTATGTAGTCATGGCCCCCCCTTTCATTAGCCAGGGCCCCCTTTGTAGTCAGGGCCCCCCTTTCATTAGCCAGGGCCCCCTTTGTAGTCAGGGCACCCCTTTGTAGCCAGGGCCCCCCTTTCATTAGCCAGGGCCCCCCTTTCATTAGCCAGGGCCCCCTTTCTATTAGCCAGGGCCACCCTTTCATTAGCCGGGGCCCCCCTTCCATTAGCCAGGGGCCCCCTTTCATTAGCCAGGGCCCCCCTTTCATTAGTCAGGGCCCCCCTTCCATTAGCCGGGGCCCCCCTTTCATTAGCCAGGGGCCCCCCTTTCATTAGCCAGGGCCCCCCTTTCATTAGTCAGGGCCCCCTTTATAGTCAGGGCCCCCCTTTCATTAGCCAGGGCCCCCTTTGTAGCCATGGCCCCCTTTGTAGTCAGGGCCCCCTTTCATTAGCCAGGGCCCCCTTTGTAGTCAGGGACCCCCCTCTGTAGCCACTGACCCCTCTTCTGTAGCCAGGGACCCACCTTTGTATCCAGGGACCCCCCTCTGTAGTCAGGACTCCTCTTTTGTAGCCAGGGACCCCCCTATGTAGACAGGACCCCCCATTGTAATCAGGTACCCCCAAAATAGTAATCAGGACCGCCCTCTGTAGCCAGGGGCCCCCATCTGTAGCACGGGGCCCCCCTCTGTAGTCAGGACCTGCCTTCTGTAGCCAGGGACCCCCCCTCTGTAGCCAGGGACCCCCCCTCTGTAGCCAGGAACCCCCTTTTTGTAATCCGGACCACCTCTGTAGCCAGGGACCCACCTCTGTAGCCAGTGACGCACCTCTGTAGCCAGGTACCCTCCTTTGTAGCCAGGGACCCCCATCTGTAGCCAGTGACCCCCCTCTGTAGCCAGTGACCACCCTTTTTTGTAATCAGGACCCCCCTTTGTAGCCAGGGACCCCCCTTCTGTACCCAGGGACCCCCCTTCTGTAGCCAGGGACCACCCCCCCCCCCTCTGTAGCCAGGGACCCCCCCCCTCTGTAGCCAGGGACCCCCCTTTGTAGCCAGGATCCCCCTTTGTAGCCAGGATCCCCCTATAGCCAGGGACCCCCCCTGTAGCCAGGGACCCCCCCCCCCTCTGTAGCCAGGGACCCCCCTCTGTAGCCAGGGACCCCCCTCTGTAGCCAGGGACCCCCCTTCTGTAGCCAGGGACCCCTCTTCTGTAGCTAGGGACCCCCCCTCTGTAGCCAGGGATCCCTCGTCTGTAGCCCGGGATCCCTCTTCTGTAGCCAGGGACCCCCCTTCTGTAGCCAGGGACCCCCCCCCTCTGTAGCCAGGGACCCCCCTTCTGTAGCCAGGGACCCCCCCCCTCTGTAGCCAGGGACCCCCTTCTGTAGCCAGGGACCCCCCCCCCCTCTGTAGCCAGGGACCCCCCTTCTGTAGCCAGGGGACCCCCCCCCTCTGTAGACAGGGACCCCCCTTTGTAGCCAAGTACCCCTCTTCTGCTCTTCTGTAGCCAGGGACCACCCTTCTGTAGCCAGGGACCCCCCCCCCGTAGCCAGGGAACCCCCCCTCTGTAGCCAGGGACCCCCCTCTTTAGCCAGGGCACCCCCTTCTGTAGCCAGGGCACCCCTCTTCTGTAGCCAGGGCACCCCTCTTCTGTAGCCAGGGACCCCCCCTCTGTATCCAGGGACCCCCCTTCTGTAGCCAGGGACCCCTCTTCTGTAGCCAGGGACCCCCCATCTGTAGCCAGGGACCCCCCCTCTGAAGCCAGGGACCCCCTTCTGTAGCCAGGGACCTCTCCTCTGTAGCCAGGGACCGCCCCTCTGTAGCCAGGGACCGCCCCTCTGTAGCCAGGGACCCAGATTAAAAGAAACAAACAGCCACTTACCTCGCTCCCGCTCCTGGCCGCTCCGAGCTGCCGCCGGCTTCTACTGCGGTTCTGCATAGGCGGCGCGGTGATGTGACGTCACATCGCCGCCTACATCAGCAGTAGGGGCCGGCGACCGGCAGTCTGAGGTCCTAACGCCTTAAGCCTGCCAGGGAGATCAGCGGAGCGCAGCGCTAGTGGCGCTGTGCTCCGCTGACACCGCGCAGCCCCGGGAGTCGGGGACATTAGTCCCCGGCTACCGGGCTCGATCTCTGGGCGCTCGGGATGCGGGCCCGGCCTTCCAAGGATCGGATGCACGGACGGGCCTCGGGGAGCAGCGCCACTTCCTCCGGGGCCCACAGCAGCTCGGGAGGGGGGGGGGGCCCATCTGGGGATTCACCGATCGGCCCAGTCCGAGCCTGCATATAACTGACCGAATTACCGCTCGAACGGCACATTTTACCCAACAGGGTTCCGCCCTTTGTTGGAGAAGTTGCGGTCTTATTGGAACCATGCTGCACTTGTGGTGGAATTGCCACATTGTCTCATCCCTATGGACCCAAATTGAGGAATTAATAACCAACTTGTTTTCTATTAAGATCAGCCTCACCCCGGCCTTAGCCTTATTAGACATTACCCTCGAGGAATTCCCGTTCCCCACTAGGACGGTTCTCTTCCACATTCTCGTAGCTACAAGATCAACTATCGCTAACCATTGGAAATCGAAAACTACCCTGTCCATTACAGAAGTCTTAAATAGGGTTAATTATCAATTCAAATGCGAAATCTCCCTGGTAGTCCCTCCCCATAGAGTCCCTAAAATTAGGAAAAATGGGAAATCTGGACAGATTCGTCCATTTATGAATCGTCATAATCCCCATTTGTGACCCATGATGTCCACGATAACTCATTCTCTTTATTTCATGACCCCTCTTATATAAATATTATATAAATATTAAAATCTTGCACATAGTGCATCATGTATTGTTTTAACCTTACGCCCAGTCACTTGCATTGAATTTCGAAAACTGTTTATGGCAGTGTTTGTATGTTCTCATGTTTATGTTGGCTGTTTAACATCTTTGATGTATATTGTGACTTATCTCTTATAAACCTGCAATAAAATCTTCATGAATAAAAAAAAAAAAAAACTGACCAAAATTAAACCCATTTTTAAACAAAATTTCCCCCTGTTTTGGGTTTATATACTGGGTCGGGCCTAAAGGAGGGTTTAAAAATTCCGCGGGAAAGATTTTTTCTGTTTGCTTATTGTTTCCCTAATACTGCAGTAGCCTCTTCCCCTTTGGGTATTTTTTCAACAGCTGACTTTTAGCTGGGGACCCTTTGATAAAACCAAAAAAGATGAGAAGGGAATTATGAGGTTTGTGGTCCCCTCTCTCTTAAGTAAAGGGGCCCAGTAGTACATATTAAAAGGTAATGTAAAGGTGGGTGGTGCCTCTCTCCTGGTGAGGGGGCATTTGTACGTTTTCCCCGGTTAGATTTTGGGGGGTTGGGGTTGCCTCTCCCCCTGTTTGATGGGGGGCAGTAAAAACTTTTAATGGGGGGAAATTTGGTGTGGGTTTTGGGGGCCCCTTTTCTTTTTGCTGTGATGTGGCGGGGTTGTTACAGTTTTCGGGGGAGGTGTGGGGTTTTGTGGTGCCTTCTTCTGCTGTGATTTTTACCCATTTAGACAAAAATAAAAAAAAGATGTGGGGTTTGGGGTTTTCCTTCTTCTGCTGTGATTTGGCAGTAGTACAGTTTTAAAGGGTAGTTGTATTGTGTGGTGCCTCTCTCCTGATGTGAGGGGGCCCATTTATTACAGTTTTCCCAGGTAGATGGAGGTGTGTGGTGCCCCCTCTCCTGATGGGAGGGGGGCAGAAAGTACAGTTTTTTCGGTGTTGTGAGGTGTGTGGTGCCTCTCTTTGTTGTGATTTTGGCAGAAGTACAGTAATAAGGGTATTTGTGGGGTTTATGTGGTCCTCTTTTGCTGTGATTGGCTTAGTACAGTATTCCCGGTTTAGGTTTTGGGAAAAGTGGTGCCTGTCTTCTGCTGTGATGTAGCAGTAGTACAGTAATAAAGGTAAATGTTAGGTATGGGGTTTTGCCTCCTTTTTCTGTGATGTGGCAGGGGGACTTTTTTTTACAGGTAAAATGTGGGGTGTTTGGTGCCTCCTTTTTCTGCTGTGAGGGGGCAGTAATACGTTTTTACGGGGTTGTGAGGTGTGTGGTCCCTTTCTCTTCTCCCCGGGGGAAGTGGGCAGGTACAGTATTAAGGAAAGATGTGAGATTTATGGTGCCCCTTCTGCTGGGTGTGGCATTTAGACGGTTTTACAGGGGGGTGGGGGTATGTGGTTGCCCCCTTTCTGCTGTGATGTGGCAGTATTTAAAAAATTTTAACGGGTAGGTGTGGGGTTTATGTGGTGCCCTCTCTGGCTGGGGATGTGGCGAAAAAAATTAATTTACAGGTGGTGTGAGGTATGTGGTGCCTCTCTTCTGCTGGGGGATGTGGCAATTTAGTACAGTTTTAAAGGGTAGAGGGTGAGGAATGGGGGCCCCTCTCAACTCCCGTGAGGGGGGGATTGGGTAAAGTATTACAGGTGGGTTGGAGGTAGGGGTGGTGCCTCTCTTCTTTTGGGCCCAATGTTGCAGTATTACGAAAATAAGGGGTTAGATGTGGGTATGTGGTGCCTCTCTTTTTCTGTGTTTAAAAACGTATACAGTTTTCAGGTAAAATGTAAAGGTTTTAAGGGCCCTCTCTTTGCTGTGGTGGGGCCCAGTTTACCAGAAAAAAGGGGTTTTTTTTATGGGGTATGTGAGTCCTCTTTTTTTCCTTTGGGGTGGCATTGTTACAGTATTAACGGGTTGATGTGAGGTTTTGGGGGGTGCCTTCTTTTTGCGGGGATGGGGCCCAGTAGTACAGTATTACATTTTGATGTGGGGTGTGGGGTGTCTCTCTTCTGCTTGATTTTGGCGGGTAATTTTTCCCAGTATTACAGGTAAAGTGGGTTGTGTTGCCTCTCTTCTGCGGGTGGGTGGCAGTAGTACGTATTACAGGTAGATGGAGATTTTTGGGGTGCCTCGCTTTGTTTGTGTTGTGGGAAGTAAAAGTTTTACAGGAAAGGTGTGAGGAAATTGTGGTCCCCCTCTTTTTTCCTGGGATGGGGCCCAGTATTTCAGTATTAAAAGGTGGTGTAGGTATTTGGGGGCCTCTCCTTTTTTGGAGTGGCGTGGGTTTTGTATTACGGTAGGTGTGAGGTATGGGGTTTGCCTTCTTTTCTGGTGTGGCATTTAGTAAAAAGTAAAAAAGGGGTAGATGTGGGGTATGTGGTGCCTTCTTTTTTCCCTTGTGAAAAAACTTAGTACAGTATTACAGGTAGATTGAGGTTTTGGTGCATTTTTCCTGCTGGGGTTTTGTGGAAAGTAGTCCATAAAAAGGGGTAGATATGAGGTTTTATGCCCCCCTTCTGCTTTTGGTGGCAGTAGTACAGTTTTTTCAGGTAGGTGTGGGGTATGGGGTTTCCCTCTTTTCTGCTGTGGAGGGGGGCAAAAGTACAGTATTACGGGAGGTGTGAGGTTTTGTGGTGCCTCTCTTCTTTTGTCTTTTGGAGTAGAAACATTTAAAAAGGGTTTGTTTGTGAGGTATGTGGTGCCTTCTTTGCTGGATATAACAGTTTTCAGAAATTTAAAGGAAGTTTGTGAGGTTTTATGGTGTTTTCCCCTTTCTGCTGTGGTGTGGCAGTAGTACAGTAA
Source organism: Phyllomedusa bahiana (assembly GCA_025379985.1). Taxonomy (NCBI): domain Eukaryota; kingdom Metazoa; phylum Chordata; class Amphibia; order Anura; family Hylidae; genus Phyllomedusa; species Phyllomedusa bahiana. Next base: position 12,779 of record JAODAL010046975.1, on the reverse strand, counting down.
TAAGGGTAGATATGAGGTATGTGATGCCTCTCTTCTGCTGTAGTGTGGCATTTATTTACAGAAATTTCCCGGGAAGGTGTGAGGTATGTGGTGCCCTCTATTCTGTTGATGTGGCAGTAATACATAAATAAGGTAGATGTGGGTTTTGGGGGTCCCTCTCTTCTGTTGTCATGTTGCAGTTTTACAGTATTACGGGTTTGATGTGGGGTATGGGGCGCCTTTTTCTGCTGTAAATTTTGCATTTTTCAGTAAAAAGGGGTTGGTTTGAAAGGGTTTGTTTTTGCCCTCTTCTGCTGTGATAGGGGCATTAGAAACAGTTTTTCAGGTAGATGAAAGGGGGTGGGTGCCTCCCCTTTTCCCTGCTGTGAGGGCGGAACAGAATTTTAGGAGTGAAAGGGTGTGTGGTCCTTTTCTCTTCTGCGTGATGTGGAAAGTAGTACAGTTTTACAGGTATTTTGTGAGGTGTGTGGTGCCCCTTCTGGGGGGTTGGGGGCATTGTACAGAAATTACGGGAAGAGGAGGTTTATTTTGGTGCCCTCTTTTTGCTTGATGTGGCAGTTTAACGTTTTAACGGGTAGATGTGAGGTATATGGTCCCTTTTTCTTTTTTCGGGCTGTGATTTTGGCAGTAGTACAGTTTTACGGGAAAGTTTGTGGTTTTTATGTGCCCCCCCCCCCTGTGCTGTGATTTTGGCAAAGAAACAGTAAAAAAGGGGTTTTTGGAGGTATGTAAATTGCCTCTTTTCCCTTGCTGTGATTTTGGCAGAAAATGCAGTTTTAAACAGGTAGATTTGAGGTTTGGGTGCCTCTCTTCTGCTGTGTTTGGCAGAAATTTTAAGTTTTAAAGGGGGTGTGAGGGCTCTCTTCTGCAGTGATTGGCGTAGAAACAGTAAAAAAAGGGGTAGATGTAAACGTATATTTTCCTCTCTTAGCGTAAATAGGGGCAGTAGAAACCAGTAAAAAGGGGTAAATTGGGGTATGGGGAGGGTCCCCTCTTTTTTCTGTGTTGGGCGGATACAGTATTACGGGTGATTTTTTTTTAGGTATGTGGTGCCTTTTCCCCTGCTGGATGTGGAAATTTATTTTCGGGTAAAAAGGGGTGATGTGAGGTATGGGTGTGCCTCTTTTTCTGCTGGGTGTGGGTAGTACAGTAAAAAAGGAGATGTGAGTTATATGGGCCCTTCTGCGGTGGTTGGGGCATTACTACAGTAAAAAAGGAAGATGTGATTAAATGGGCCTCTCTTCTGCTGTGATGTGGCAGTAGTTACAGTTTTTACAGGTAGTTGGGGAGTTATTGGGGTGCCTCTCTTCTGCTGTGTTGTGGCAGTTACGAAATTTAAGAGTGGATGTGAGGTTTGGGGATCCCCCTCTCTTCTGCTGTGATTTTGGCCAAAATTTCAGTATTACAGGTAAGTGGGTATGTGGTGCCTCTTTCTGCTGTGATTGGGCCGTTTACAGTTTTTACGGGTAGTTGTGAGGAAATGGTGCCTTATTTTTCTGTGGTGTTGCGAAGTAAAGTAAAAAAGGGTTTGTTGTGGGGATGGGTCCCATCTCTTCTCCCTGTGTTTGGGGGCAGTAGAAACAGTAATAAGGGTAGAATGAGTTTGGTTCCTCTCCCCCTTTCTGTGTTGTGGAAAGTTTTTTAAAAAAAGGGGGGTTTTAAAAAGTTGGGGTTGCCTCTCTTCTGCTGTGTTTGTGGCGTAGAAACAGTAATAAGGGGGATGGGAGGTAGTGATGCCTCTCTTCTGCTGTGATGTGGCTTTATACAGTATTACGGGTAATGTGGGTATGGGGTCCTCTCTTCTACTTTTGTTTGTGGCAGTATAAGTATTACAGGTAGATTTGGGTATGGGTGCCTCTCTTCTGCTGGGATGTGGCAGTATCCAGTATTAAAAAAAAACCCACCCTTTTTTCTTTGGGGCTTGTGAACGCTCAAGGGCCCGAAAAAACAAAAACCCAGTAGCAACAACTTTGCCATTTATGCGACGGGGAAAAAGACCCACATGTGCAGCAAAAATTCCCTAGAGCAAGATGAAAAAACTGCACCCCCAACTTTAACACCTATTCAACCAGCATGCAGAAAAACCGCAGTATAAAGCATTGGGGGGAAATTTTTCAGATTTCCCAAAATAACCAAAAAACAAACCCTACAAAAACAGGGCATTATTTAGTCCCCCGATTACAGGGAGTGTGAGGTTATGGGCATCTCTTTGCTGTGATGTGGGAGTAAACATTTTTTTACAGGGAGAAAAGTAGGTTTTAAAAGGGGGAAACTTTTTCTGCTTGATGTGGCAGTAGTTCAGTAATAAGGGGGGTGTAAGGTATGTTTATGCTTTCTTTTCCCCTTTTTTTGCCCGTGGTTGGCAGTAGTACAGTAAATTTCAGGTAGATGTGAGGGGTTTTGGGGCCTCTCTTCTGCTGTGGAAATTGGGGTAAGTACAGTATTACAGGTAATGGAGTTTGTGGCGCCTTCTTCTGCTGTGTTTTGGCAGTTGTAAAGTAAATTTTGGGGAGATGTGAGGTAATTTGGTTTCCCCTCTTCTTTCTGTGATGTTTTCAGGGAGTACAAAAAATAAGGGAGATGTGAGGGATGTGGTGCCTCTTTCTTCCCGTGATTTGGCGTTACAGTAAATTTAAAATGGATGTTTAAATTATGTGGCGCCCCTCTTCTGCTGTGATTTTGGCAGTATTTCCCGTTTTAACAGGGAGATGTGAGGTTTATATGCCCCCTTTTGCCGTTTATGTGGCAGTAGTACAGTTTTAAGGGGGGTTTTTTTAGGTATTTGGGGCCCCCTTCCTTTTTGCTGTGGTTTGGGAGTAGTACGTAAAATTTCAGGTGGTGTGAGTTTTGTGGCGCCCTCCCTTTTTGCTGTGTTTTGGCAAATAGTCCAGTATTAAGGTAGGGTAGGTAAATGATCCTCCTTTTGCTTTGAAGTGGCGTAGTAAAAGTTTTAAGCGGGGGGTTTTGAGGTATGTGGGGCCTCTCTTTTGTGTTTATGTAGCAGTATTCAGAAAACAGGTAGATGTGGGTGTGTGGGGGCCTCTCTTCTGCCGTGAAGTGGCAGTAGTACAGTAATAAGGGTAGATGTGAGGTATGTGGTGCCTCTCTTTGTGTGAAGTGGGGGTTGAAAAAGTAATTTTGGGGAGATCTGAGTTTTGTGGGTGCCCCTCTCCTTTGTGATGTTGGGGGTAGTACAAATAAGGGGAATCTGAAAATAAAGTGATGCCTCTTTCTTCTGGGGATTGGCAGTAGTAAGTAAAAAAGGGTTGATCGAGATTTGTGATGCTTCTCTTCTGCGTATGTGGGAGTAGTACAGTAATAAGGGGAGATTTGAATTAAAGTTATGCCTTTCTTCTGCTGTGATGGGCGTTTTTTTCAGTATTTTCCGGTTGGGTGTGAGGTATTTTTAAAAACCCCTCTTCAGCTGTGATTTGGCAAATTTGTATTACAGGTTGATTGACTGTGTGGGGCCTCTTTTTCTTTTGGATTTGGGGAGTAATTTCAGAAATTTCAGGGAATGTGAGGGGATATTTGGGGCCTCTTTTCATGAAGTGGCAGTAGGGACGTAATAAGGTTGATGTTTGGGATTTGGTTTCCTCTCTTTTTTTATGAGGGGGCAGTTTTTACAGTAATTTAAAATAGATGTAAGGATGTTTGGGACCCCTCTTTACGTGATCACAAACAGGGGAAAAAAAAAACCCAAATCAAAAAAAGTTTGCAAGCGAATTTTAAAGAGGTCCCTTAGCGCTCACGGACTGAGGATCATTTTTTTTCCCCCGGGGGATTTTTTTTGTGACGGGGAAACCCCGGGGGTCATTGAAAAATTTTTTCTGCTGTGAAAGTGGCGTATAAGTAATTTAAAGGGAGAAGTGAGGGATTGGTTTCCTTCTTTCTGCTGTTTATGTGGCATAGTACAGTTTTTACAGGAAAATGTGGGGATTTGGTGCCTCTCTTCTGCTGTGTTTTGGGGAGTAGTACAGTAAATTTCTTTGGGTGGGAGGTTTTTGGTCCTCTCTTCTGCTGTGGTTTTGGCAGTAGTACAGTTTTACAGGGAGAGTGAGGTATGGGGTGCCTCTCTTTGTTTTGAAAGGGCAGTATTAAAAGTATTACAGGTTTAAAGTGGGCATTTTGGGGGGCCTCTCTTTGCTGGATGGGGGCTTAAATCAGTATTACAGGGAGATGTGAAGGTATGGGGTGTCTTCTTTGCTGTGTTTTGGCAGTAGTAACATATTTCGGGGATGTGGGTTTGTGGTGCCTCTCTTTCCCGTGATGTGGCGTTACAGTATTTCAGGTAGATGTGAGGATGTGGGGGCCTCTCTTTTGCGGGGAAGTTGGGGTATACGTATTTAAAAGGTAGATGGGAGGGAATTTTGGGGCCTCCCTTTCCCGCTGTGATGAAACAAAAAAATTCCGAATAAGGGTAATGTAAGCAGGGGCCCGGGGCCAGGCATTTTGGTGCCCGGCAAGTACGCCCAAAGGCCCCCTCTCCCCCTCCCAAAAAAGGCAAACCCCCCCCCTAATTCCTCTCCCCCCTGCGCCAGACCCCCTCTCCCCCCGCACCCCCTCCCCCAGCACCCCTGGGGGCAAAAACCCGAATTTTTTACCTCCCCTTTTGAATTGCCCGGTTTTATTTTTTACATAGGGAAAAAAATTCTGTTTCCCCGTCCCAAAAATTTTTTTGGGGTTTCCACTTTGATCCCGTCCATTTCCCCCTCGCAGTCATTTCACAAAAAAAAACAGACCCCCCAAAATGTCCCTATTTTTGGGGGACTGTCCCCCCTTTTTTTTTTCCCTTTCCCTTTTTTGGTCTTTTAAAAAGTCCCTCTTTTTTCATTTGAGAAAAAAGATTTTCGTCAAAAAAACTGACTATCTTGCTTTAAAAAGTATTGATGTCTTGTACCCTTTTTATTTCAGAAAAATTTTCTTTTTTTTTCGTTTTTGGACCAATCAATTTCCGGGAATTTTGTCCCTTTTTGGCTGTCTAAAAAGGTTTGGGATGTATTGGGGTATGGGGGGTGGTTAGAGGCTTTTCTTAGTATGATTATGGTTTTGGGGATGGTTTAAAGGGATGGCCTGATGTTTTCCCCTTTTTTTCAAACTCTAAAAGTTGGGAGGGGAAAGATAAAAAAAACAGCCCTGACAAAATTTTTCTTTTTCACAATCGCTCACTACCCTATGACAGTGTAGTACCCCTAAATTTCAGTCACCAAAAAACACACCTATAAAATGGAGCAAATCTTCCGAAAGTTTTATTGTTACTAAAACACTCCACAAAAACCAAGCCCCAAAACTAATTACTACTTAAGGATCAATTTATCCCGCCAACCCTGCCAACAGACCCCCCCAAAATTTTTTCTTTCCCCTGTACACAGGGTTGTTTTTATACACCACCCCCATACGTGACCAGTGTGGTAGAACTAGTTTGTATGTAGGCTTTTCCGAAAAATAAGGGGTTAAACCCGCCCGTTACATTTATGACTCACCCGGGGACGTTTTTCTGTTTAGCGTCGTTCACTTTCCCTTTTCTTCCCCTATGGTTTTACCCCTTTAGCTGGTTTTCCCCCCCCCAAAACCGTCCCCGCGAAATTTGGGCACAAATAATTTAGAAACCTCACAAAAACCAGTAAATCCTTAATTATAGGTATATAATCCCCCCCGTTTGACAGGTTAAAAAGGGCCCCCCATTAGACCCGGTATAAAAGGGCCCCCGTTAGACGGTTTAAATCCCCCCCCGTTAGACAGGGATATAAGTCCCCTCAGTTAGACAAAGGGATATATGGGCCCCTTTTGATAGGAAGCTTTTAGGTCCCTGCGTTTGACAGGGTTTTTGTGTCCCCCCCAATTAGGCGTTTTATTTAGGTTCCCCCTCGTTTTGGCAGGTATATAGATATTGTACCCTTAAAACAAGCGGTATTTAAATCTAGGGTCAAATCGGGAGGGATATAGATATAGGGGCACTCTCGGCGGTAATTGGGGGACTCAGGCCCGGCATTTTAAAGGGGACTCAGGCAGGTAATGATTTGGGGGCCCCTCAGGCAGGTATTTTGGGAACTCCGGCAGGGATTTAGGGGGGACCAGGGAGGATTTTGATTAGGGGCACTCTCAGTCAGGTAAATAGGGGCCCCAGGCAGGGATATAGGGGACTCGGCAGGTTAAAAAGATATTGGGGGACTCAGGCAGGTATATAGATATAGGGGCACACAGGGGAAGGGAAAAAAGAAATTGGGGCCACAGGCGGTATATAGGAGCCCAGAGGTAGGCATATATAGATATAGGGGGCCCCCAGGCAGGTATATAGGGGCACACAGACATGCATAAAAGATAAAAGGGGACCACAGGCAGGCATATTAGATATTGGGGGCACAGAGACGGGATTTAGGGGCCCCAGGCAGGGATAAATTTTTTAAGGGGCACACAGACAGGGTTTTTAAGGGGGGACCAGGCATCATAAATAGATATAGGGGGGACACGGCAGGGGATATAGGGGCACCAGGAAACATATATAGATATAGGGGGACACAGGCAGGCAAAAATAAATATTAGGGGGACAAAGGCCCGGTATTTAGGGGAACCAGACGGGATATTTAGATATAGGGGGGACACAGGGAGGTTTTAAAAGGGGACAACAGGCGGCTTTTATAGTTAAAAGGGGGGACACAGGAGGGTTTTAGGGGCAAACAGGCAACATATTTTACAGTGATTTTTGGGGAAAACACAGGGAGGGTTTTTTTGGGGCCCCAAAAGGCAAGCATATATTGTTTTTGGGGCACTCAGGCAGGTTTTATAGAAAATAGGGGCACTAAAGGAAGGGATATAGATATGGGGGACACAGGCAGGGATATAGATAAAGGGGCACCCCAGGGAAGTATTTTAGGGGAAAACGGCGGCATAATTTAGATATAGGGGCACCAGGCAGGTAATAAAGGGGCCCCACAGGCAAGTAAATTTTAGATTTAGGGGGGCACATTGGCAGGATATATAATAACGGGAACACAAAAGGCGGTATTTTGGGGCCCCCAGTCAGGGATATATAGATATTTGGGACCCCAAAGGGCAGGTATATTGGGGCACACAGGAGGGGATTTTTAAATATAGGGGGGACACAACAGTTTTTAGGGGCAAAGGGGGCTTTTTGATATAAACGGACACCCCAGGCAGGTATATAGGGGCACACAGGCAACTTTATAGTTTTAGGGGCCCCACATGCAGGGAAAATTTAGATATAAAGGGGGGAAAACAGGGAGGTTTTTTTGGGGCACACAGGCAGGGTTTTATTGATAAAGGGGGCACACAGAAGGTATATAGGGGACACATTCCCGGCATATATAAAATATAGGGGGCACACAGGCAGGCTTTTTAGTATAGGGGCAACGGCCCGGTATTAAAGGGGGAACAGGGAGGGGATAAAAATTTTGTGCCCAAGGGGGACTCAGGCAGGTTTTAGATATAGGGGGACTCGGGAGGGATATATATTATAGGGGGGAAATCAGTTTAAAAAAAATAAAATTAATACTCAAACCCTTTCCGCTTCGCAGCCGCGCGCTTTCCCCTTCAAGGGCCCCCGCCCCAACGCCGGACGCTCCTCCCGGGGCCCTCGGTGCCCCCGGCAAAGATGGTGTGCGTCTGAGGGAAAAGGCAGTGGTTTGCGAAAGAGATACTTCATCGCGACGCTGCCCACTCAGCTGCACAGGGGCCCGGGGGTCTAAACGCTATGAGGGTTTCGGCCCGGGCCCCCGGTTGTCCGGGGAAACCCCCCCCCCTGGGCCCAGAAGGGGGAATCCAACGATCCCCCGGGAGCCGGGGCCCACACTGTCTGAGGGGCCCGGGAGTGTTCGCTCTCCCGTCCCCAGAAAGGGCCCCCCGCTGGGATTGGTCCAAACGGCCCGGAAGGGCCCCGCGGGTTCGGGGCCCTGTCGCGAACCTTAGGCAGGGAAAGGTAGGCGCCCTAGGCCCATCCCCCTAACCCCTGCCTACCCGTCGCCCGGCTCCGGGTTTTTAAAGAATTTTGATTTCCTCTCTTCTGGGTGTGATGTGGCAGTAGCACGGGAATTTTGTATATCCCCCCGTAGTTGATAGGCAGGCTTAAAAAAAAAAATAAATTATTTAAACCCCTCCCTTTATTCCCCCGCCCCACAGTGCTTCAGGAGCTGGGATCCAAGAAGACCCACGGGGGCAGGGGCCCTGATACACCGTTTCTCAAGCCCCCTGCGCCAATGATGGTTTATTCAAATGCTGATTTAGTGCTGTTATACAATATTTTTAAAGCGGGGGCCAAAAATGAACTGCCCCTGTTTCTCCCTGGCAAAAACAGCGGGACAAAAGTCGTAAACCGCCTTTTACTTTAAAGCCAAAGGGGGGTCGGCAACATTTGGAACCCGGGGGCTGAACGGGAAAAGTAAAACATGCCCCCAAACCAGGTGCAGGGCCATGGACCGGTTTTTGAGGAAACCCCTGTCCTGGGAGAACTGCAACCCAGTCTAAAACCTTCTAAAGTACCAACGTGTCGTTTGGTATAAGATTGGTTCAGTCATTTGGCCATGCCCCAAGAATAGACATCAGACAACAAAAAAACATTCTTATACGATTCTAGGTTGCAGTGGGTTAAGTTTAGTAAAATTTTCTATGCCATAATTGATGTACATCCACATTGATCTTTGGGGAGCATTGTGGTAATGACCTAAAGGTGAGTATATCCTGAGACAGAGAGGAAAGTCTTATGATGACTGGAAAAAACACTGCTATGAGTTGAGGCCCGCTCATCTGTGTTGCAGGTTCTGTTAGGAGTCTCCACCACGGATTCTGTCAAGTGGGGATGGGAAAAAATAGCACAGCATGCAGCAGTATTTTTTCCAATTAAAGGAGGACACCATCATTGAAACATGATAAACCAGATTATAGTTTATTGGGCCCAATGGGTGCTGTTGGTGTCCATTATGAAACAGATCCAGCATTGCCATTTTCATTTTTCTGTTCTTATGATGGAACAGAAAAATGGAAATAACAGCGCAGATGTAAACCTAGCCTAAAAGTGAGGTGTGTGAAGTGACCATACAGAGAGGAAGGAGACACTATTGTGAGTACTTGGGTATGTTGGCTTTTGGCAATTGTGAAACTACTAAAGGGAAAAGGGGGCAATGATGTGAGGAACTAGAAAATAGGGAAAAATGCTTTGGGCCATTATAGAAGAGCTGCTGTGATACTGTACTGTGGGATAGGGGGGCATTGACTGCTAGGAAAAAAACGCAGTGACTAGGGGGGGGGGACCTTATGCTGAGAGGCACTGCTGGGGACTATGTGGGAAAGAGGGGAAATTTGCTGTGGAAAAAACGCAGGGGGATACGGGGGAAAGAGGGACCTTACTGCTGAGGGGGACACATGAACGGGGGAAAAGGGGGGCACTTATGCTCAGAGGAACTCGTGACTATGGGGAAAGAGGGGCACTGACGCTGGGAAACACTCAGTGCTCTGGGGAAATAAAAGGCCCTTACTTTGGGAGGACCTGCAGTGCTAATAGGGGAAAGAGGGGCACTGACTGCTGGGAGAATATTGCTGGGGACTGGAAAAAGCCAAAAGGGGGTTTTTCAAAAATTCAGAAAGTGAGACAATTTTTATTTTTGACGGTTTAAAATGTTTGTGTTAAATAAAAACTTCCCAGTGCTTTTAAATTTCATTTCTTTACCCCCGTCATACCTCATCTGTGAATTGGTTTGTAGTAAGAAAGGGAAAAATAGGCGATACCTTTTTCGGTAACGGTTATATTTGATGGTGAGCTTTCGAGAGAACTAGCTAGTTCACCCACCATCAAATATCCATTACCAAAAAAGGATCCCTGTTTTTTCCTTTCTATACTTTTTTGGGCAAACACGGTACAACATTAACTAATTTTGTTTAATGTAGTACAAATCAAAAAGAATTTCAGTGGGTCTAATAATTTGGTATCTATGCACAAAAATTAATTATATCTAACGTTCTATCTATCTTTTTAACTAAGGGGTGGTTTACCGGCAAAGACCAAATAAAAGATAGGATTTTCCCACCCGGGATTCTGTTCTTTTTTGGCATGAGGGGGGTGGTTCGTCCGCATTTTCGGATTCAAGTGTCCCCCCCTTCGCACCCCCAATTTATATTCTGCCCAAAAAACCGAGGGGGAAAGAAAAAAATTGTTCAAAAATTTTTTCGTTACGTAAATGGGCCCAAAAACCATCCAGGGGGAAAATTCGTTCATTGGGACTGTTTGAAAAGATTTTTTATTAAAGCCCTACGGGGGGCTTTTGCTTTTGGTTTTTATCTTTCTTTTCTATCTATCTCTTATCTTTTCTTCATTTCAATCTATCTATCTACCCGGGGCCAAGGAAAAGGCTTTTTGGTCCCCCAAAGGCGAGTAACCCAAATTGGCGCCCCCTCTCACCCCAAAAAAAATGCCCCCCCCCCCCCCACCCCAACACCCCAAAATTAATTTCCCTCTCACCCGCACCGACCCTTCCTAATTTTTCTGCTATCCCACAAAAGCTCCCTTTCCATTCCTTGCAGTCAAGAAAATTAAAAAATCAGCCCTGACAAATTTGGTTTTAAAAATCCCCCCCAACATAGGGAATAAAAACCCCCAAAATAACAGTCCCTAAAAAAACCCCCGAACATTGAGCAAATCAACCGCAATGATTTTTCAAAAAAAACACTCCTAAAAAACCAAGACCAAAACTATTCACTTAAGGTTCAAAAAATCCTGCCAGCCCTCCCAAACCCACCCCCACATTTTGGACCATCAGCTTTTCACGGCTCTGTTTAAAATTACCCCCCGCCATTACAGGGACCATAGGTGTAGTTTACTATTTTGTAGGGTTAATGCTCTGCAAAAATAAAAGGGATTACCCCCCCCAAAGTTTAAATTTAGGGGCCCTCACCGGAGAAAATCATTTCTGACAGCGCCCGTTAAATTTCCCCTTTTCTTCTCCTTTGGGTTTCACCCTTCATGGATTGTTTCCCCGGCCACGACCGCCCTGCAGATTGGACAAAAATATCTTGGGAATCCTACATTTCCGGGAAACCCCTTTTAATTATAGGTATTTTAAGTCCCCTCTTTTTAAAGGGGTATATAGATATCCGCCCTCAGTCAGGCAGGAAAAAATTGTTTATTTTGTCTCCTAGTCGGCAGGTTTATAGATATTGCCCCCTTAGAAAAGGTAGGTATAAAAATTAAAAGAGGCACTCGGGCGGGGATATGCTAAAAAGGGGCCCTCAGGCGGGTTTTAAAAAGGGGCACCAGGCAGGTAAAATAGCAGGGCTAAGGCGGGGTTAAGGGGGCTCGACACTTTTGGGGGGCCCAAACAGGCTATGGGGGTTTGGGAAAGGGCGTAGGGGGGCTCAAAACAGGAGTATGGGGGCTGGGGCGGGCTTTTGGGGGCCCAAACAGGCGGGTTTTTTTGGGGCCCCACAAAACGTAAAAAGGCTGGGGCACATCTAAAATAAATTTAAAAAAACGCAAGAAAGGGGCACACTGATAAAGGAAATTTGCAAACATCAAACACAAATATCGTGGCACATTTAAAGATAAGAAAAACCCCCAATAATGGGAATATTAAAAAGCATTACTGCTAAGGAATATAAAAACCTGGGACTCTTAGTTTACAGTATTTGATCAAAGATGTTTTAACTCACCTCCCAAAACGTAAGGGGATCCCAGGAGGGGTCCAAACCCCAAACATGTTACCTATAGGCGTCAATTCAGACTCAACTTTCGGGATGTACCCTGACCGCTCCCTCTTTTAAACCAGTGCGGAAATCCTTTGCAATTTTCCTTTCCAACCCCCGGAGAATTGCATTTGAATTCCCCCGTGGGTAACAGTTCAGTGTAGGACTCCCTTTTGGGGATCCCTTGCTTTTGGAGGTAGTTAAATTTCAATCTTTGTCAAATACTGTAAACTAAATCCCAGGTTTTTCATATTTTTCCTTAGAAAATGCTTTTTCCCAATATTCCTATATACCTTGAGGTTTTACTTAGTCTTTTTGTCCCACTATTTTTGTTTAGATTTGGGGGCCACAGGCGGGCGTAGGGGGGCTAAGGCAGGTATGGGGGCCACAGGCAGGGTAGGGGGGGCCACAGGCGGCGTATGGGGCCCCCAGGCGCGTATGGGGCACAGGGGGTTTTTTTTTGGGGGTCCGGGGAGGCGTTTTGGGCCCCACAGGCAGGGTAGGGGGCCCACAGGCGGCGTTTTGGGGGGCCCCAGCAGGCGTATAGGGGCCAAAAGGCAGTCATATGGGGTCACAGGCAGGAAAAGGGGCCCCAGGCGGCTTTGGGGGCACAGCAGGGAGGTAAAAAAAAAAACATTTTTTACTCACCTTACCCCCTGCCCAGCCACGCGCCCTCTTCGTCCGGCTGCGCGCCCTCCAGTCCGACCCAATGAGACGTGATGAGTCTACCCTCCAGCGCCGGGGCCTCCTTCGGGGCTCCCGGGCACGGCCTTTTACGCTGTGCCCGGGAGAAGGGAGCGTCCGTGACTCACTTTAAGCGACGTGCCCGGGTGAGCCGACGGGGGCCCCGGGGGGGGTCACAGGCTAGAGGGCCCGTCGGCCCTGCGGCTTAACCGGGGGATCCGCGATCCTCCCTGAGCGGGTCCCACACTGTTGGGGGAGGGGGCCCCTCGCCGCGCCCGCAGAAGCCCGCAGCTCTATGTGGTCCGCGGGCACACTAAGCTAAAAGAGGCCGCCCGGGCCCCCGGCCCCTGGAAACAGCCTGGGCCCGGGGAGGGTCGGGGCCCCACTGCGCCCATTTGGGACAGGCA